>WNWK01005654.1:0-116931 GCA_009830355.1 Cherax destructor | reverse complement strand
AGATGGATGCTGACGCGATGTGATTTCTGCCCAGTGCTCTGAATGTCAAAGTGAAGAGATTCAACCAAGCGCGGGTAAACATTTATAATATTTATAGAACAAAAGTTAGGGATAAGATAGGTCCCCTTAAAAATAACTTTGGGCATCTTACTAACAAGGAGAATGATATGTGCTCTATTTTTAATAATTATTTTCTCTCGGTTTTCACACAGGAAGACATTAATAATATCCCAGTAATTAATTTTTACAGAGGCCCAGAAGAAGATAAATTATGTAATATCACAGTCACTAGCGAAATGATTATGAAACAGCTGGACCGACTGAAACAAAATAAATCGCCGGGTCCTGATGAGCTTTTGCAAGGGTTCTTAAGGAATGCAAAATGGAACTCGGGAACCAATATCTAACATTTTTAATTTATCTCTTCAAACAGGTGTAGTGTCTGATATGTGGAAGATGGCTAATGTAATTCCTATTTTTAAAGCAGGGGACAAGTCACTACCGTCAAACTACCGCCCAATAAGCCTGACCTCAATTGTAGGCAAATTACTTGAGTCAATTATAGCTGATATTATTAGAAGCCATCTAGATAACCATAATTTGATTAATGATACCCAGCATGGATTCACGAGGGCCGTTCCTGCCTATCTAATTTATTAACCTTCTTCAGTAAAGCTTTTGAGGCTGTTGATCACGATAAAGAATTCGATATTGTTTATTTAGACTTTAGTAAGGCTTTTGATAGAGTACCGCACCAGAGACTGTTAAAGAAAGTGGCAGCTCATGGCATTGGGGGAAAAGTGCTGTCATGGATCGAGTCATGGCTCACCAATAGGAAGCAGAGAGTGTGCATAAATGGGGTTAAATCCTAATGGGGACTTGTAACAAGTGGTGTTCCACAGGGATCAGTCTTAGGCCCATTGTTATTTATAATATATATCAATGACCTTGATGAGGGAATTACTAGTGATATGAGCAAATTCGCCGACGACACGAAGATAGGTAGAATAATTGATTCAAACATAGATGTCATAGAACTTCAGGAAGATTTAGACAAACTTAATTCGTGGTCAGAAAAGTGGCAGATGCAGTTCAATGTAGATAAATGCAAGGTTCTGAAGCTCGGAGTGTCCATAACCCAAGCACTTATAAGTTAAATAACGTAGAACTTAGCCATACAGATTGCGAGAAGGACTTGGGGGTGATGGTAAGCAGCAACCTTAAACCAAGACAGCAATGCCTAAGCGTACGTAATAAGGCAAATAGATTACTGGGATTTATATCAAGAGTGTAGCAACAGAAGTCAAGAGGTTATATTACAGCTTTATACATCATTAGTAAGGCCTCACCTAGATTACGCAGCTCAGTTCTGGTCTCCATATTACAGAATGGACCTAAATTCGTTAGAAAACATTCAGCGTAGAATGACTAAATTAATACATAGCATTAGAAATCTTCCTTACGAAGAAAGATTGAAGACCCTAAAATTACATTCACTTGTAAGACGTAGAATGAGGGGAGACATGATCGAGGTATACAAGTGGAAAATGGGTATAAACAAAGGGGATATAAATAAGGTCTTGAGGATATCTCTCCAGAGAGAACCGCAATAATGGATTCAAGTTAGATAAGTTTAGATTTAGAAAGGATATAGGAAAGTATTGGTTTGGAAATAGGGTAGTTGATGAGTGGAACAGTCTGCCTAGTAGGGTTATTGAACATAAGAACATAAGAACATAAGAATGGAGGAACACTGCAGAAGGCCTACTGGCCCATACAAGGCAAGTCCTTATCAAAACCACCACTACCTAAGAATTTATTCCCGTACTCACGACACAAATCAATCCCAGCCCCTCCCACTCATATATTTGTCCAATCTCTTTTTAAAGCCACCCAAGGTCCTAGCCTCTATCACAGTACTCGGAAGATTGTTCCACGCATCTACAACTCTGTTCGAAAACCAGTACTTGCCTATGTCCTTTCTAAATCTAAATTTATCCAATTTAAATCCGTTATTTCTGGTTCTTACTTGGTTCGATATCCTCAGTATTTTATTAATATCTCCTTTGTTTATGCCCATCATCCACTTGTACACCTCGATGATATCTCCCCTCATTCTACGTCTCTCCAGAGAGTGGAGATTCAACGCTCTAAGTCTATCTTCATACGGGAGATTTCTTATACTGTAAATCATTTTAGTCATTCTTCTTTGTATGTTCTCCAATGAATCTATATCCATCCTGTAGTAAGGAGACCAAAACTGAGCTGCATAATCCAAATGAGGTCTCACTAGTGATGTATAGAGCTGTAAAATAACTTTTGGACTTCTGTTGCTTATACTTCTTGAAATAAATCCTAGTAATCTGTTAGCCTTATTGCGCACACTTAGGCACTGTTGTCTTGGCTTTAGATTTCTGCTTACCATGACTCCCAAGTCTTTTCACATTCTGTATGATCAAGCTCAACTTCACCTAGTTTATAAATTGAGGGATATTTTCATTACCAACGACAAGCACCTTACACTTGTCCACATTGAACTTCATCTGCCACTTTTCAGACCAAGACATTAATTTATCCAAATCCTCCTGGAGTTCACTGTTATCCTCCTCAGAATGAATTATACGGCCTATTTTTGTATCATCAGCAAATTTACTCATGTCACTGCAATTCCCTTTATCAAGGTCATTAATGTAATTATGAACAACAATGGGCCCAAAACTGATCCTTGTGGAACGCCACTAGTGACAAATCCCCATTCAGATTTGACCCCATTAATGGAAACTCTCTGCTTTCTATTGGTAAGCCATGCCTCTATCCATGCTAGAACTTTACCTCCTATACCATGAGCTGCCACCTTTCTTAAGAGTCTCTTGTGAGGTACTCTATCGAAGGCCTTACTGAAATCCAAGTAAACTATATCATATTCTTTATCACTGTCTACTGCCTCAAATGTTTTATTGAAAAACGTCAGTAAATTTGTCAGGCAGGAACGACCTCTCGTAAACCCATGCTGAGATTCATTAATCAAATTATGTTCTTCAAGGTGACTTCTGATAATATCAGCTATAATTGATTCTAATAATTTGCCTACTATAGACGTGAGGCTTATTGGACGGTAATTTGATGGAATGGACTTATCCCCTGATTTGAATATAGGAACTACATTAGCTATCTTCCACATCTCTGGCACAACACCAGTTAGGATGGACGTATTAAACACATTCGTTAATGGCTGACTAAGTTCCATTTTGCATTATTTAAGTACCCTGGAAAACAACTCGTCGGGTCCCGGGGACTTATTTTGCTTCAGTTTATCTATCTGTTTGATAACCATGTCCCTCGTGACAGTAATATTAGTTAATTTGAATTCTTCAGGAACTGAATAATTGTTAATTTCTGGAATCTCATTTACGTCTTCTTGTGTAAAGACTGACAAAAAATAGTCATTAAATAGAGAACACATTTCCAGTTCGTTATCCGTCAGCTGTCCATTCCCAATTTTCAGAGGTCCTACCTTTTCCCTCACCTTCGTCCTGTACACTTGAAAGAACCCTTTTGGATTAGTCTTTGATTCATTAGCAACCTTAATCTCATAGTCACGTTTAGCCTTTCTAATCCCCTTTTTTACTTCTCTTTTCAACTGAACATATTGGTCAATAATGTTAACATCTCCTCTTTTGATGCGCCTATAAATTCCTCTTTTCTCCCCTAATAAATGTTTTAGCCTCCTGTTAATCCATTTGGGATCGTTATTATTGAAGCTAGGACCTTGGGTAGTTTCAAATTTAGGTTGGATAAATTCATGAGTGAGAGGGGTTGGATTTGAGTGGGACTCGCGCATGAGTGGGTAGAATTGTCAAAGCTTATTTCTTGGGTAGCATTGAAAATTGGGTTGAGCAAATATTCTGTTAGTGGGACGGATTGTGAAGGACTTGCCTAGTATGGGCCAACGGGCCTGGTGCAGTGTTCCTCCTTTCTTATGTTCTTATGATGTATCTCGGCCTGAGGGCGGCGAATGACCTGAGGGTCGCACTGAACGCACAAAGATGAATTAGGGACAACAAAAAGGAAATCTCTAGCATGTGGTGCCTTCACTGCTAGGAGACGAGCAGTGAAGGCAATGTTTGAGTGATTTTCTCCATGATGGATGTCTCAGTGGGACTGTTTGTGATCTCTGGGAGGAGCTGATATACTTGAAGATTTCTGATACTATGTATTAACATTGTCATTCTTCGCTGAATGTTTTCTAGTCGTGAGCTCCTACACCGCCTCTCAAGTGTTCAGGGACTATCTCCTTCACTAGTCCACTGGATGCCATGCATAAAGACAGAAATACATATACCTCGGAGTTGCAATTGAAGTGTTGCAAGATCTAATTGATCTTCCGGAAACAGTTTCAGTGACGTCCTAAAGATAGATCTCAGGAGTGACTTCACAAGTCGAAGGTCATTCTTACATTTTCGAACTATGACCAACACTCCCTACAACTTCTAAACTTCTTTGCAGACAAAGTCTTCAAATTGTATCCTGATGGTTTGTTCCTCGATCATGTTTGTCTAGGCAGTCTGCTGCATCGCAGGAGAGTGTTGACATGTGAAATACTCCAGGTTATCCATCAGTGTGGCATCAAGGATCCAGTGTGTTCACAGTTATGTGAGGATCTTTTGTATTTGCTAACTTTCAGTGAACAGTCTGAAGATTTCTAGTTGTTTTTTTCCATAACAATGACTAACCCGAATAAATTCTGTTCGGTTTCATTGCTACTCTTCATCCGTCGCTTATAACAGATTTTCTCTTGTGTTCGCTACTGAAAGTTTTTAATTTATTCAGCCATAGAGGGTCATGAAATGTTTTTAAAGGGTTGTCTTCAAGTCTTTCCTCCACAAAAGAAGAAAGACTTGAGGACATAAATGATATACAATACCGATAAGGTGATTCCCGGGCGCAACACCTCTGGTAATCTTTATTATTAAGACCTTTCCCCGACCAGTCATTTATTTTTATTTAAATTACGGAAGACAGTGGAAGATGAGGTAATCAGTTCCTCACCCCCGAGAAAGTTGTTTAGTCTCTTAGTCTTGATCAATCTGAAAGAGGATGGACACTCATGTACTGAAGTCAAGCGAGGTGCAGTGGTTGAAAACATCGTCAAACGTGGGCGGGACCAACTAGTGGAAGTGCGTCATGACTAAGAGTTGGGTCAGACGTTAGAAAATAGGTAATAGAAGATATCTTGTGACTCTAGTATGAAATGTCCATCCTCCTGCCTTTGTTTCAGAATGATCAAGACTTAGGGACTGATTACCTTCAAGGCTGAGAGATTGATTACCTCATCTTCCACTGTCTTCAGTGAGTAATCTCTGCACTGAATTGAAAAAGTCTTCATAATGAAGACACCCACGAGTCTTATTCATTAAAAAATTTCACCTATTTCTTATGCACGCATGAGATCCCTAGCTACCAGTGTCGGAGCTTCCTGGCTTGTTCAATGTTGACATACTCACAGTTGTCTGTGAGCCACTAAATGGGTTGACCTGACTTTTATGAAGACTGACTACTGATCATTCAGTCTTCGGCCTTCTCCCTTCCCTTGATTGTTGAAGGTCTTTGTGTATCTGCTTTATTGACTTTGCATTTAATATTTCTTAAAGCTGCCGAAGGAAATCATTTCGGTGGTCTGCTGTCATGTTATACCTCAGCAACGATCCTCATTTAAGACTAAACCTTGAGGTTTGATCTACTAGGATGCATGTTAAGGGCTTCTCACTCGACACTTGAACACAGAAGTAGCTTACCAAACTTGCAACACGCACTAGGATACTCGGAGTTCATTTCAGCAAAGTAAATAGGATAATTTCTCATGTCAAACAAACCACCATGGTATCACTGACTGTATTGCATGTAGTTGCAGCTGACGCTCTCCTTCATGAGAAGCACCTAGCAAAGCCGCTCCCACATTTTCAACCATATATATATATCCAGGTAAATCGTCCACTAGGCTGACATCACCACTGCGGTGCCTGAGAATCGAAATATTTCCACCTAATCTCGTCCAGCTGGATAAACGATGGGACTTTCAAAACATGTTCTAGTTGTAACTAACTCAGGCTTTACATTAGAAGACAAACATTTGCAAGACAGTGACAACAGGCATATTGTCGTTTATATTTGCCTTCACTTATAATAAAATTCTGTCCATGCATATTTCATCACAAAAACTGTCGATGCACTTCTCATCACAAAAATTCTGTCCACGTATATCTCATCATGGTTTCATAGATACACCTGTGTACACCTTTGGCTCTCTTGTACATTTTATCCATCAAGCCAGACATTAACCCTTCTTCAAGTACATCAGATTCAGTACAGAGGTCCAAAAGTCTAGCATCCTGGAAGCGTTTTCCAGTACAGAGGGAATTATTACAAATAATAAGAAGCGCCACTACACGCACTACGATGTTATAATACCTTGTATGTTTCTAGCGAATGTCTGTCACCTTAGCACAGAGAGTCTGATCTATGATAACAGTTTCTCATAGCTTGAGACTGGCTGATACAGCTGACTTATTTGTAGCTGTGTTACAAAAAGGCGATATCTATAAAGTATAGACATCTGCAGAGAATACTAGCTGTATCTGATACAGCTGACATGGCAATATAAAATTATATGAAAAGGTAGATATATACATATAATTTATATTATATACACTGGGCCCCATTCAGGGGACGCAATAAGCTGCTGCATTGATCACAGAAACTCAGGCGGTGGTCTTGAATTATACTTATATTATCTCTTGTACTTACGTCGAGTCCTGTCCAGCTTGGAGCTGGTATCATCTTGTCTGAAGAATGTCCGTATGAAGTTATTGTTATGATTTCCTGGAACCTTCCTGCATGTCAAGCTTGACTGTGACGTCCACAGGTGGCGGCTCTACCCTGACGACAACAATGTAAACTCAGAACTCATTTTCTGACGTGTAAGTGAAGTTTCTCTGGGTTTTTTTTTCTGGACTGATGGCCAAGGTTGGCCGAGGTTCTCCTGGGAGATGAGGCCGGAATACCTTCACCTGTACAACAATAACATTGACCATGTGACTTACTGCTTCTGCAGTCAGTGTTTCTTACAGTGTGTCAGTATTGTTCAATGCGAGGTTCGTGGAGACATACAGCTGAACACTGTATGCAGTTCAACCTTGCTGCTCTGCAAGCTTCATTCTCCTCTCAACAGACTTTGTTTTACAACCCCCTCTTCCATAGCCCCTTCCCACACATCCTCTCTACCATAACCCCTTTTCTTCTCAAAACCCTATTGCTCTTAAACCTCTCCCTTTCCATAATTCTTGTCCTATAACTTCTTCCTTCAGAAACCTCCTCCCTTCCATAACCCCTTCCTTCCCATAACCCTCGCCCTTAGAAATTTCCTCCCTTCCATAACCCCCTCCCTCCCAAACTCCTCACTTCCATATCTATAACCCCTCCCTCTCCCAAACTTCCCTCTCCTCCTTCCCCCTCCTCCCTCCCCCTCCTCCTTCCCCCTCCTCCTTCCCCCTACCTCCGACGTACACTGTCTCTTACTTATTTAGTTCATTTTTGTGTTCGTTAGTGGAAAACAAATATCAATAACGACACTTTGACCCGTGATGAATACCTCTTTGAATTCCTCTTTGAATTCAGAAATAATTGCAACATGGTGGTCATGGTTTTTTGCACCCGCTCTTTTGTGCTATTTTGATTGCAACAATTATTTAGACTTAGTTATGGAGTCAATAGTAACTTCTCTGGTGAGAACTGGCACCCTGCCTAGCACCCTACCTGATATCCTGGATGGCACCCTGCTAGGCACACTGGCTGTCACCCTGCCTGGTACCTCTGCCTGCCACCCTGCCTGGCACTGCCTGACATCCTGGCTGTCACCCTGGCTGGCATTCTGCCTGGCACCCTGCCTGGCACTGCCTGGCATCTTGGCTGGCACCCTGCTACGCACCGTGACTGGCACTCTGCCTGGCACCGTGGCTGTCACCCTGCTAGGCACCCTACCTGGCTTTTTGCCTAGCAGTCTGTCTGGCTCTCTGCCTGGCATCCTGGCTGCGATGCTGCCTGCCACCCTTCCCTGACACTGCCTGGCATCATGGCTGGCATCCTGCCTGCCACCCTACCTGACATCCTGGCTGTCATCCTGCTGGGCACCCTGGCTGGCACCCTGGCAGGTACCCTTTCTGGAACCCTGCCTGGGATGGTTAGGGTGAGTTAGGGAGAGCTGAGACACTGGGTGGGATGGTCAGGGTGATGGATAGTGAGAGAGTGGCTGAGGGAGTGCCTGAGGCTGCTGTTGTTATTCATGTCTTAATTGCTCATTATGAGTTCCTTTCAGTAAACAGGAGCCTGGAAATGAGCGGGCCTTCAGAACTCTTGGACTGTGTAAGAGCGGGGTGAGTGGGGAGTTAGGGGTGAGGGGGCGTGGAAGATGCGGAATGGGGAATATGTGGAAGGTCGAGTGAGGTGCATTAGGGTAAGAGAGGTGTGTTGGGGTAGGTGGTGAGGTCATCAAACGACCCAGTACATGTACTGGGTAGTCGAGTAGAGGTCAAGACTCTGGTTAACTTCCTTTGACTATAAATCACCGTCAGCAACGACAGAGGAAATCACGAAACAGATTAGGTAGATGGAGAGCCTCCTTGACAGTCTTGAAAAATCTTGCATCAGATACTACCCTCCTTGTAGCTCTCAACTTTCTCAAATGTTAAATTGAAGAAACAAAAATATTATTCATTCATACCATACATAAGAAACACAAAGGAAAGCATCTCAGGAAATTGAAATATATCCTAAATATTTCCACACTTCTCACAGGTCGTTCAAAAGCCGATGGAGAAACAGATACGATTTGTTTTGTTTTGAAAAAAATGAAAATAAAAACCAGTATGAATAAATATTTAACAATCCATTAATCGGGAGGAGAGTTGAAGATGCAGATAGTTGTTATTATTGTTACCCCCGCCCACCTAACAACTAATATTTCACTTAGGCACAAATGTCCCAGAATTCGAAAATGAGAGAGAAAACGTGGCCACACATGCGCCACCTGGACCTGATTCATGGAACTATTTATTTAAAAGAAGTGCAAAACACCATCTGCACGAACACTCAGTATTCTTTGGAGAAAGAACTTTGATCCAGGTGAAACTGCAAAGTCCTTAAAAAGTACTGACCTAGTCATGGGGAGGGAGGAGGGGGTCGTTAAACACGTAGGGGTTATACAACACCAGAAAGGAATGGCAGGCATTTCGGTATGATCCAGCCTCAGTTCCTGGGATCGAGAGCACCCTCCCCGGAGTCACCGGTATCAAAGAACCTCGATTATTTTGTTCCTCTCCGTGCAGGAGACAGTAGAGCGGTGACAACCCAGACCTGCAAGCAATACCTCATAAAAGGCCTTGAAAGGCGTCTGAGGCGCCAGAATGCAAGTTTTAATGGACTAGTGTGACATACACAACACAAGTCAACATTAATTACATTGATTTAGAGCGGAAAGATTATGCTTGCCACAACTACGTGGCCATTTTGATAAAATTAGGGAGGCTTTGGAAGAAAATCAAAATGCAAACGTATAGAATACGTCTGCATTTAGATGATAAATGTGATAAAGGAATAATTACGTAAAATAAGAATAATGGGTAAAACAGGAAAAATAAGAGAATGGATATTATATTTTTAACGAATAGAACAAAAAAAGCAGTAAATAAAGCAAAATGCAGCCTTAGTAAAGTAAAACGCTGAGTACCCCAGGGCACGATCCTGGCGGCTTAACTGTAAAGTTCCTCTGTCTCAGTAGACACGATCCTGGCGCCTTTACTGTTCCTTTGTCTCAGTAGACACGATCCTGGCTCCTTTACTGTTCCTCTGCCTCAGTAGACACGATCCTGGCTCCTTTACTGTTCCTCTGTCTCAGTAGACACGATCCTGGCGCCTTTACTGTTTCTCTGTCTCAGTAGACACGATCCTGGCACCTTTACTGTTTCTCTGTCTCAGTAGACACGATCCTGGCACCTTTACTGTTCCTCTGTCTCAGTAGACACGATCCTGGCGCCTTTACTGTTTCTCTGTCTCAGTAGACACGATCCTGGCACCTTTACTGTTCCTCTGCCTCAGTAGACACGATCCTGGCTCCTTTACTGTTCCTCTGTCTCAGTAGACACGATCCTGGCGCCTTTACTGTTCCTTTGTCTCAGTAGACACGATCCTGGCACCTTTACTGTTCCTCTGTCTCAGTAGACACGATCCTGGCTCCTTTACTGTTCCTCTGTCTCAGTAGACACGATCCTGGCACCTTTACTGGTCCTCTGTCTCAGTAGACACGATCCTGGCACCTTTACTGGTCCTCTGTCTCAGTAGACACGATCCTGGCACCTTTACTGGTCCTCTGTCTCAGTAGACACGATCCTGGCGCCTTTACTGGTCCTCTGTCTCAGTAGACACGATCCTGGCTCCTTTACTGTTTCTCTGTCTCAGTAGACACGATCCTGGCGCCTTTACTGGTCCTCTGTCTCAGTAGACACGATCCTGGCACCTTTACTGGTCCTCTGTCTCAGTAGACACGATTCTGGCACCTTTACTGGTCCTCTGTCTCAGTAGACACGATCCTGGCACCTTTACTGGTCCTCTGTCTCAGTAGACAGATAAAACACAAAAACGCACCACAGCTTTTAATCGTCCTTTACGGACGATAACAATATCTGCATGAAAATTGCTTCAGTAAATATACTGAAAAACTGTAATTAAACATCAACAAAGTCTTCCAGTAGACAATAGAAAATAACATTATGTTTATTGCTGACAAATTTCAACTGCTCAGAAAGACTGAAGAACTCAAAATGAGCACTGGATACCAACCACAGGAGGACCATGATTTAGAACGAATGGAACATGTGAAAGACTTTGGTAAAATAACGTGAAATGATTGATCATTTAGAGAGAAGACACGAAGGCAAATGTCGTTAAGGCCAGAAATATAACAGGGTAGATAATGAGAACCTTCAAAGTAAGAGAAAATGACAATAATGACACTGTTCAAATAATATTGCTCTCTTACTTAGAATTATATTTGGCTTTGACTGTTCTTTTCCAGACAGAAGAGATATCAGAGCTGGAAAAGATACATAGATCATTTGCTGCCCACACAGAGAAGAGCGAAAGAGAGAGAGAGATACCTGGTAATATATTCATGGAAGATGCTTGACGGCCTATTCCCAAATCGACACACCACCATAACAACATATTGGTGTGTCAATATCCGTGTACTTTTCTAACAGGCTTGCAGTACTAAGTTGTTCTATAATTCACAGCTGGAATCAGTTATAGGTACTATGAGTCATAGCTAGTATCAGTTACAGCTAGTATCAGTTATAGATAGTATTAGTTATAGCTAGTATCAGTTACAGCTAGTATAAGTTATAGCTAGTATCAGTTACAGCTAGTATAAGTTATAGCTAGTATCAGTTACAGCTAGTATAAGTTATAGCTAGTATCAGTTACAGCTAGTATAAGTTATAGCTAGTATCAGTAAATAATATATATATGGATTTACACTATGTGCGATAAGCCCAGCATAAGACATTTCATACATGAACTGAGAATTAGGAATAGGTGAGTACTCTCTCCATTACAGTGCAACACCATCATAGAGATGTACTGAACTGCTGTATGTTGTGGGCCAGCTGATGGCTTGAGAGAGTCTGGTTAGCTAGCATGTTTCACCTACCTGAACGGTCGGAGTGCCGCAGCACCAATGGTCGCCAGACCAGCTACGGTTGTTTACTACCACTATGAAAAAATAAACACAAATACAATATAATGTGATTCTTTAATGACTACGTTTCGCCCACACAGTGAACTTTATCAAGTCACAAACGTAGTCAATAGAGGGTCGAATTATACTGCATCTGTGTCTATTTTTCCATCGTGTCGGTATTTTATACCATTGATCTGCAGACTACTGATAGTTGGCACTAACTACCATGCAGACTACTGCTGGTTGGCACTAACTATCATGCAGACAACTGCTAGTAGGCACTGACTACCATGCAGACTACTGCTAGTTGGCACTGACTACCATGCAGACTACTGCTAGTTGGCACTGACTACCATGCAGACTACTGCTAGTTGGCACTGACTACCATGCATACCAAGTTAAGATGATGTACAGGATCATGGTTTTCCATTGCCTGCGTCGAATACTAAATGAATGTCCGAGTGCTGAAAGCTTTTTAAGTTGCAAAACATGTGCACTCTCTAATGAGTGACTGTTCAGCCTGACTGTTCAGCCTGACTGTTCAGCCTGACTGTTCAGCCTGACTGTTCAGCTTGACTGTTCAGCCTGACTGTTCAGCTTGACTGTTCAGCCTGACTGTTCAGCTTGACTGTTCAGCCTGACTGTTCAGCTTGACTGTTCAGCCTGACTGTTCAGCCTGACTGTTCAGCTTGACTGTTCAGCCTGACTGTTCAGCTTGACTGTTCAGCCTGACTGTTCAGCTTGACTGTTCAGCCTGACTGTTCAGCCTGACTGTTCAGCTTGACTGTTCAGCCTGACTGTTCAGCCTGACTGTTCAGCTTGACTGTTCAGCTTGACTGTTCAGCCTGACTGTTCAGCCTGACTGTTCAGCTTGACTGTTCAGCCTGACTGTTCAGCCTGACTGTTCAGCTTGACTGTTCAGCCTGAGTGTTCAGCCTGAGTGTTCAGCCTGAGTGTTCAGCCTGAGTGTTCAGCCTGAGTGTTCAGCCTGAGTGTTCAGCCTGAGTGTTCAGCCTGAGTGTTCAGCCTGAGTGTTCAGCCTGAGTGTTCAGCCTGCTACCAGCAGATATCAGAAGCATCGCAGGAAGAAGTGTAGAAGTTTTCGATAGATGTGGTCACTACCTCCTTCAAATGTCTGATCAACCAGGCTGTAATGGCTCTGTGGATCAGTGGGCCGTCAACATCAACAGCCTGGTTGAACAGGCAGTGAAAAGAACAGCCTGACCCCGGGCCGGGCTGCGAGGCCAGAAGAACTCTGGAAACCGATCACATTTACAGCAAAGGCATATCACAGGATGGAGAAGGTATATGGGGGAAGTGTACAGCGTGTGTGCGACAGTGTGGCCCTTACAACACGCGTGAGAAAATATACGAGTATGGGGTGTACGACGCTTGTAGCAAAATATATATATAATATATATATATATATATATATATATATATATATATATATATATATATATATATATATATATATATATATATATATGAAATTTAAGATTTTAGAGCATTTGCGAAAGTGAAAGATTTGTTTTTCCTGCGTCTTGGTAATATCTTTCTTGTTCCACGGGAGGAAGGAAATATTTCTGCTTGTGTTGCTGGTAATAATAGTGTTGATATATTACCAGGGCAGAAACAGATCTAGTACTGATATATATATATATATATATATATATATATATATATATATATATATATATATATATATATATATATATATATATATATATATATATATGCGTCGTCAGGAGCTACGCAATGTTTCATGTCTAGGAACAAATAGGACGAAAAGATTATCTCAGAGGCAAGGTAGAAGAGTGCCAGTGTCAACATATGCCACTGTAGTGCCGCCTGCGGCAGCTGGTCACCCACCTACCGCCCTCTCACCCCACATATGAGGTAGGGAGAGGGAAAAACCTCAGAGGTTTACAGAAAGCAAAGTTACATAATAATATGAAAAAGTGATAGTCAGCCCAAAACTGTATCTAATCACTATCAACTAACCTAGTGTCATGTAAAATCTAGCTGCCTAAGTGGTTAATATTTCCTCAACACTCAAGTGTTTTATGTAACGTATATTATTATGTTCTTGTTGTCACTATGCTGACACACGTCATGTTCCAGGAAGTGTGGAACATTCTCTGACTTATTCCCTACAAAGATCCCTCCCTACATGTTCACTTACTCCAATCACATAGACCAACACTGCTCCATACAGAGGCGTGTTCACACACCCTAGGTATTGTAATAGAAACTGTATTCCTAGATGTGCTAGGAGACCTGAATGTCTTCTGTCATTAGGAATGAACTGGGCAACTCACACATGCCGCTGTGTAGATTTAGACTTTGCCGCCGAAGTGTCTAGTTTATTGTGCACCTCATATCCATCCTGTGGAGGGTAGCGCAACGTCATATGGATACACAAAGGGTCCAGGAACTAGACCCCAAAAGGGTTTACAGGCGTACGTCTGGATATATATCTACAGTTGACTTATTTGTTGCAAGTAAATTTAGAAAATTTGCTTAATATATCTGGTACCTTATTTTCATTAATAAGATATCGTGACATATCACATAAGTTATTACATTGTCTATCTCTGTATTCCTCAAAAAGTTGGGCATTAAACACATAGTGTTCAAGATAGTGCCCATAGTGCTGGCCACACTTTGCATTTGGTTCGATCATCATCTGTGTGTCTGCCAAACTGCCAGAAGTACTTGTAACCAAACCTAAGCCTGGCCACTACAGCATTAGTCTGTTTATATTGCAAGTTGCTCCTTAAATGTACTTATCTACGTTCATGTTATTACGTCATTTGGTTTGATCATCATCTGAATGCAGTTACCTTGAAAGCCTGAATGTCTCCTGTCACTCAGGCCACAGTTACAACAAGTTACTACGTCTAACTTCCTTGAGTTATCCTAAGTAACTCACACACGTGTTGCTGGGAATGGTAGTAACAATGTTTCTTATCAGAGACATAAATTACTCTGCCTGACACATATATGTTGCTATGTATGATGCAATCGTGTAAATATTGTAATCACCCAAGTTTGTGTAAACGTAATTTCATGCAGAGCCTTGACAGAATTACTACTACTAGCTTACTATTGCAATGTATCCTCAAAACGGTACCAGAAAAATTGAGAAGTGACAGAGGCATATTTTCACACCTTCACCACCCACGATGATGCTGTACTTTCCACAATTCCTCGTGTACGGCGATACAAACAGGTGGGATCTCCGATGGGTGAAACGTGCAGGACAGGCGGGGTCTCCGATGGGCGAAACGTGCAGGACAGGTGGGGAGAACGGAGGCCTAAGGCCACCAAATCCTCACGAGGACCCGTCGCATAGTGAGCAGTCCTGGGATTTTGTATAGCATTCTTGCTTAAGACTGTGCACACCTGATTCTACTAAATAGCAGTCGAGTTTGTACAATCCATGACTAGTGTTATACAAGGCATTCTTGTCACGTTTAAAGAGAGAGGATTCAATTATGTTTCTTTCCATAACGGAACTATTGGGTACAATGACCTGACTGCTGCCCACCCCGGCGGATGATTGCAAGCAATAACTACTTTAAAGATATCATTCGATTCTCTCCTCTGAAGAAAGTCGTTTCCCTGAACGAATCTACCTGGAATTCCTACTCATTTCTGCAACATTGCAAGCTCTTGATGTATTGATTGCAACATATAAGGCCTAGAGCTATCATTTAACACCTCCTGTAGTTATTTTGCATCTTTTCTCGCTCGTTTGCGATTATTGTATATATATATATATATATATATATATATATATATATATATATATATATATATATATATATTGTGTGTGTGTGTGTGTGTGTGTGTGTGTGTGTGTGTGTGTGTGTGTGTGTGTGTGTGTGTGTGTGTGAGTTGTCACAGTTGCTCTTTGCTGATGATACTGTACTTTTGGGAGATTCTGAAGAGGAGTTGCAGAGGTTAGTGGATGAGTTTGGTAGAGTATGCAAAAGAAGGAAATTAAAAGTGAATATAGGAAAGAGTAAGGTGATGAGAATAACAAAAAAAATTAGGTAGCGTAAGACTGGATATCAGACTGGAGGGAGAGAGTATGGAGGAGGTGAATGTATTCAGATATTTGGGAGTGGACGTGTCAGCGGATGGGTCTATGAAAGATAAGGTAAATCATAGAATTGACGAGAAAAAAAAGGTGAGTGGTGCACTTAGGAGTCTGTGGAGACAAAGAACTTTGTCCATGAAAGCAAAGAGGGAAATCGTTAAGAGTATAGTTATACCAACGCTTTTGTATGGGTGTGAGTCATGGGTTGTGAATGTTGCAACAAGGAGAAGGCTGGAGGCAGTGGAGATGTCGTGTCTGAGGGCAATGTGTGGTGTGAATATAATGCAGAGAATCCATAGTTTGGAGATTAAGAGGAGGTGTGGGATTACGAAAACTATTATCCAGAGAGCTGAGGAGGGGTTGTTGAGATGGTTTCGACATGTAGAGAGGATGGAACGATATAGAATGACTTCGAGAGTGTATAGATCTGTAGTGGAGGGAAGGCGGGGTAGGGGACGGCCTAGGAAAGGTTGGAGGGAGGGGGTAAAGGAGGTTTTGTGTGCGAGGGGCTTGGACTTCAAGCAAGCGTGCCTGAGCGTGTTAGATATTAGCGAATGGAGACAAATGGTTTTTAGGACTTGACGTGCTGTTGGAGTGTAAGGAAGGTAACATTTATGAAGGGATTCAGGGAAACCGGCAGGTCAGACTTGAGTCCTGGAGATGGGAAGTACAGTGTCTGCACTCTGAAGGAGGGGTGTTAATGTTGCAGTTTGATAACTGTAGTGTAAAGCACCCCTCTGGCAAGATAGTGATGTAGTGAATGATGATGAAAGTTTTTCTTTTTCGGGCCACCCTGCCTTGGTGGGAAACGGCCGATGTGTTAATAAAAATATATATATATATATATATATATATATATATATATATATATATATATATATATATATATATATATATATATATATATATATATATATATGTGTGTGTGTGTGTGTGTGTGTGTGTGTGTGTGTGTGTGTGTGTGTGTGTGTGTGTGTGTGTGTGTGTGTGTGTGTGTGTGTGTTGCGCTTTAAGTAGAACTGTCTAAGCTAAACATAAACAAATTAATTCCTGGGCTAGAGGATCAGTCACGTTCTTGTAGAGGTCATCGATACATGATGACAGTCGGAGTTTCTCAACACAGTGACTCATATCATGATGTTGTAGGATGCAGACGATCATGTTGAAGCATTGACAACCGTGGATGAGTTGAGTGAAGGTTGACCAGGAAGACGAAATATACCGTTGATATACCGTTGTCATTCACACACACACCAGCGATGACAATAAGTATCTTAGTGATGATATCGACCAATAATAATAATCTTTATTTCTACAAGTACATGTACAAGGTATACAGTCCTAGCTGACATCAATGACATACTAGTGTATAGTCAATTTTGTCCCAGGATGCGACCCAAGCAGTAAAATAGGTAGCTATTGTCTTAAGGAAACACGTGTTAAGGAACCACGGATCTCAGTGTGTGAGCTGAGACGCTGCCAGTCGCGCTACGGCACACCTAAAGATGACACCATGATGACTCGTAATACGGTAACCAGCTCTTACACAAAATCCCTTTCCCGTCCACGTCTCTCCCTGGGACCAAACCCTGAACTAAGGACTGGGAGAAAGCAAAAGATTAAATCAATGATGTTGATCAAGGAATTATACGAATACTTAACAAAACAACAACACTGTACGTCTCTCCCTGAGAAAAACAGAAGAGAAGCCTCCATAAGAACCAAGTGGAAAGACGACAGAAGAGGAAACGTAGATGGCAACACACGCGACCTCTCCTGAGAGAGAACTGGAGACCCTACCAACCTTACTACACTCACACCAAACTTTCTCTCCTATATTCGTTTATAATAAAGTTGCACTTCCCAATATTATTATTATTATTATTATTATTATTTTTTTTTTTTTTTCAACAAGTAAGCCGTCTCCCACCGAGGCAGGGTGACCCAAAAAGAAAGAAAATCCCCAAAAAGAAAATACTTTCACCATTCAACACTAATTATTATTATTATTATTATTATTATTAATATGTTATTATTATTATTATTATTATTATCATCATTATATTATCATTTTATTATTATTAACATTATTATTGAGAAGCGGTAAACTGGTAGGGGGTTACACAGCATCGTGGGAATGGAAGGTAATAAGAACATAAGAACATAAGAAAGGAGGAACACTGCAGCAGGCCTGTTGGCCCATACTAGGCAGGTCCTTCACATTCCATCCCACTAACAGAATATTTGTTCAACCCAATCTTAAATGCTACCTAAGAAATAAGCTTTGATAATTCTATTTACTCATGTGCAATTCCCACTCAAATCCAATCCCTCTCACGGGGCGTTGGATTTAAAAAAAAGTCGTTAGATTCTAAATTCCCTGTCAAGAAATTCCAATCAATCTGACTAAAGTTAAAGTCCCCTAGAATTACTACGTTATCATGCCTTGTGGCCTTAACAATTTCCTCCCAAAGTAGTCTCCCTTGTTCCCTATCTAAGTTTGGAGGACGGTAAATCACGCCTAAAATCAATTTTTCACACCCCTCTGAAAATTCTATCCAGACAGACTCTGTATGTGTTAATTCAGACTTTATACCCGTTTTTATGCAACAATTTAAATGATCACGGACATAGAGTGCCACCCCACCCCCCTTCCCGATACTTCTGTCTACTTGGAACAATTTAAAACCCTGAATGTGACATTCGGCAGGCAAGTCCCGCTTTTTCATATTAAACCATGTCTCAGTTATTGCAAAAAACATCAATATTACCCGCACTTGCAACTAATCTCAACTCGTCCATCTTATTCCTAGCACTACGACTATTGGTGTAATAAATATTTAAAGACCCTCCTTTCTCTTTACCCTTCCTGCTCATTTCTGTTTTTCCACTATACCTATTACTGTCCTTGTCATCTAGTGTCACTAGCTTTCCACTGTCCACCTTTTTCTGCCTATTACTAGTTCTCCTAGAACTTATAATATTACTACACTGGGACTTCACTGTTATCCCCCCAAAACCCATACCACTAACTATTTCTAGTTTAAAGCCCTAACAGCTCCCTCCACTGCAGTTGCTAGTGCCCCCACCCCAGACCTGGATAAGTGAACCCCATCCCTGGCATACATGTCATTTCTGCCATAGAAGAGGTCCCAGTTGTCAATGAATGTTACTGCATTTTCCTTACAGTATTTGTCAAGCCAGCAATTGACACCAATTGCCCTGGACAGCCATTCATTTCCAACTCCTCTCCTTGGCAAAATACCACATATGACAGGGTTCCCACCCTTCTTCCTAATTCTGTCTATTGCTGACCTAAACCTGCTAGTCAGGTCCTCACTCCTACGTCTGCCAACATCGTTGCCTCCAGCACTGAGATAGATAATAGGATTGCTCACATTACCTCTCATGATGTCGTCCAGACGGCTTAGCCAAATAAATGGAAGGGTAGCGCCTATTCCTTGGATCAAGAGTCCTCCATCATCATCAACGCACTTTACTTGAGTTCACTGACCAGTGGCAAACCCAGGCCTCGTCTGGGTTAGATACAGAATTAATGAGAGTTTGAAGACAATCTGAAGAGGCAGTGTCAAGTTACCAAACAGGAAGCATTCGACTGGGATGCAGAAGAAGAAGAAGAAGAGAAAGAAGAAAAGGAAGAAGAAGAAGAGAAAGAAGAAAAGGAAGAAGATAGAGGTAGATGTCACAAGCTACACACTAGGTAAACCACTGTAACAACCTACCATTCTGTGATACCTGTAAGAAATGTGTCTCCAGACTGGACCTTATTGAGAAGTCCTCCGCACTCTTATTGGGATATTACCACATATATTTCTGTTATTGATGGCAACTCTAACTCCTACACTTTCTCATCTCGTCTCTCTCTCTCTCTCTCTCTCTCTCTCTCTCTCTCTCTCTCTCTCTCTCTCTCTCTCTCTCTCTCTCTCTCTCTCTCTCGTCTCGTCTCTCTCTCTCCTTATAAAACCAACAAAAACATGCAACAATGCCATGCTTCACATATTATGCTTAAGGAATCTCATTTAGAACATTCCTTGGGCAAGTTATGAGTAATTAAAACATATACTTGCCCATTATAAGCTCAAGCGAGAGGGTGTTTATAATTAGTTTAAAGGTACGACCCTTAATGGAACGCCTGAGAGGAGCGTTCGCAGCAACAAGACAGAATCCGGATGAGCGCCTATGACGTCACTCCGGAACGTAAACAAAAGGTCGAAAGTCAGATAATGTTGATGTTAATATTCGTTATTAATATTGTAGGCGGCCATCACACCGGAATATGGGTGTACTCTTGTAACAGCTGTACTGGGTGTGACTGATAGCGAACACTGTACGTTGTACTGGGAGTGACTGAGAGAGAACACTGTACGTTGTACTGGGTATGGTTGAGAGAACACAGTACGTTGTACTGAGTGTGACTGAGAGAGAACACTGTACGTTGTACTGGGTATGGCTGAGAGAGAACACTGTACGTTGTACTGGGTGTGGTTGAGAGAACACAGTACGTTGTACTGAGTGTGACTGAGAGAGAACACAGTACGTTGTACTGGGTATGACTGAGAGAGAACACTGTACGTTGTACTGGGTGTGGCTGAGAGAGAACACTCTACGTTGTACTGGGTGTGGCTGAGAGAGAACACTCTACGTTGTACTGGGTGTGACTGAGAGCGAACACTTTACGTTGTATTGGGTGTGACTGAGAGAGAACTCAGTACGTTGTACTGGGTATGACTGAGAGAGAACACTGTACGTTGTACTGGGTATGGCTGAGAGAGAACACAGTACGTTGTACTAGGTATGACTGAGAGAGAACACTGTACGTTGTACTGGGTATGGCTGAGAGAGAACACAGTACGTTGTACTAGGTATGACTGAGAGAGAACACTGTACGTTGTACTGGGTATGGCTGAGAGAGAACACAGTACGTTGTACTAGGTATGACTGAGAGAGAACACTGTACGTTGTACTGGGTATGGCTGAGAGAGAACACTGTACGTTGTACTTGGTGTGACTGAGAGAGAACTCAGTACGTTGTACTGGGTATGACTGAGAGAGAACACTGTACGTTGTACTGGGTATGACTGAGAGAGAACACAGTACGTTGTACTTGGTGTGACTGAGAGAGAACACTGTACGTTGTACTGGGTGTGGCTGAGAGAGAACACTGTACGTTGTACTGGGTATGGCTGAGAGAGAACACAGTTCGTTGTACTGGGTATGACTGAGAGAGAACACTGTACGTTGTACTGGGTATGGCTGAGAAAGAACACAGTACGTTGTACTTGGTGTGACTGAGAGAGAACACAGTACGTTGTACTGGGTATGACTGAGAGAGAACACTGTACGTTGTACTTGGTGTGACTGAGAGAGAACACAGTACGTTGTACTTGGTGTGACTGAGAGCGAACACTGTACGTTGTACTGGGTGTGGCTGAGAGAGAACACAGTACGTTGTACTGGGTGTGGCTGAGAGAGAACACAGTACGTTGTACTGGGTATGACTGAGAGAGAACACTGTACGTTGTACTGGGTATGGCTGAGAGAGAACACTGTACGTTGTACTTTCGTGTGACTGAGAGAGAACACTGTACGTTGTACTGAGTGTGACTGAGAGAGAACACAGTACGTTGTACTGAGGGTGGCTGAGAGAGAACACTGTACGTTGTACTGGGTATGGCTGAGAGAGAACACTGTACGTTGTACTTTCGTGTGACTGAGAGAGAACACTGTACGTTGTACTTTCGTGTGACTGAGAGAGAACACTGTACGTTGTACTGAGTGTGACTGAGAGAGAACACTGTACGTTGTACTGAGTGTGGCTGAGAGAGAACACTGTACGTTGTACTGGGTATGACTGAGAGAGAACACTGTACGTTGTACTGAGTGTGACTGAGAGAGAACACAGTACGTTGTACTGAGTGTGGTCTGAGAGAACACTGTACGTTGTACTGGGTATGACTACAGAGGAACACTGTACGATGTACTCAGATGGTACTGTAACAGAACCACAGAGGTCTGTAAATGACCAGATGGTATGTACTGAAAGAACACTGTAACACTGACAAGATAAAATGTCACACAGTGGTATTAACTCTACACAGTGGTCACTGTACACTGCACCACAGATGGTCACTGTAACACTGCACCACAGATGGTCACTGTAACACTGCACCACAGATGGTCACTGTAACACTGCACCACAGATGGTCACTGTAACACTGCACCACAGATGGTCACTGTAACACTGCACCACAGATGGTCACTGTAACACTGCACCACAGATGGTCACTGTAACACTGCACCACAGATGGTCACTGTAACACTGCACCACAGATGGTCACTGTAACACTGCACCACAGATGGTCACTGTAACACTGCACCACAGATGGTCACTGTAACACTGCACCACAGATGGTCACTGTAACACTGCACCACAGATGGTCACTGTAACACTGCACCACAGATGGTCACTGTAACACTGCACCACAGATGGTCACTGTAACACTGCACCACAGATGGTCACTGTAACACTGCACCACAGATGGTCACTGTAACACTGCACCACAGATGGTCACTGTAACACTGCACCACAGATGGTCACTGTAACACTGCACCACAGATGGTCACTGTAACACTGCACCACAGATGGTCACTGTAACACTGCACCACAGATGGTCACTGTAACACTGCACCACAGATGGTCACTGTAACACTGCACCACAGATGGTCACTGTAACACTGCACCACAGATGGTCACTGTAACACTGCACCACAGATGGTCACTGTAACACTGCACCACAGATGGTCACTGTAACACTGCACCACAGATGGTCACTGTAACACTGCACCACAGATGGTCACTGTAACACTGCACCACAGATGGTCACTGTAACACTCACCACAGATGTCACGTAACACTGCACCACAGATGGTCACTGTAACACTGCACCACAGATGTCACTGTAACACTGCACCACAGATGGTCACTGTAACACTGCACCACAGATGGTCACTGTAACACTGCACCACAGATGGTCACTGTAACACTGCACCACAGATGGTCACTGTAACACTGCACCACAGATGGTCACTGTAACACTGCACCACAGATGGTCACTGTAACACTGCACCACAGATGGTCACTGTAACACTGCACCACAGATGGTCACTGTAACACTGCACCACAGATGGTCACTGTAACACTGCACCACAGATGGTCACTGTAACACTGCACCACAGATGGTCACTGTAACACTGCACCACAGATGGTCACTGTAACACTGCACCACAGATGGTCACTGTAACACTGCTGGAGTATGTCACGACACTGTCACTAATTGTCACGGTGAATCATACTCAGCAAGCACACTCTGACCACTGCTTTAATTTAAATTATGTCACTAGTTACCAATGTAACAATGGCACAAATATGACGAACTGTCACAATACCATTGAATATCACGACACATCACTAAATCTCACCATTTTCACACTACACATCACTAAATCTCACCATTTTCACACTACACATCACTAAATCTCACCATTTTCACACTACACATCACTGTCTGGATACTTGTGATTATCACTGTATCGCTGCCACACCTTCACATGACTGTCACTGCATTCTAATGTTACAATCCCACACATGATGCACCACTTGTTCACAAGTTGTCTGCTGGTAACGTCTGCTGTCACAAATCCTACTGAGTGTGTTGCCATCTACTGCGAGTTCTTACCCTGAAGAAGGTCAACACCTTGAGGAAGTCGCAGGGAGAAATGGCTCTTGGGTGGTGCATCATATTGAGCAAGATTTACAAAAACAAAGAACTGAGAACAATTCAGCAGGTCAGTAAAAGCACACGAAGGCATGAGGGTGGCTTCAGCTCGGCTGTAAAGACCGGAGACAAGATCAAACTTGGAGAGAGAGTAAAGTTACATGTTTGCACAAGGTGAATGAGGCAGCCAGCGTTTCCTTGGAGATGTCCTTTGAAGATTCGTCAGGACAACGTCCTGACACTGGGTTTTTCCCAGATGGTGAACCGTCACTGGCTCCCGAGGGAGTGTCGTATTGAGATGCAGAGAGTGAGCAGTCTCAGTACTGACTCAGGATGCCATTTACAGCAAGTGCCGCCGGAGGCAGCCCTACAGCATGGAACAGGCGTGTCCTAGTTGAGGAACGTCTTCTTTGGTAGGAACCGTGGTGCTGGTTGAAGCCCTGGCAGTGGCACCCTCATGGTGGCGACACAGCGTGTTGGAACAATGCTTAAGGGAGGACCCTATCCAGCAGGGGGTTCGAAAGGCGTCGGGAAGGTGGACTTGTGAGGTCAAAGGTCGGTTATCTTAGGTATCTTCCTGTGTTAGGTTACTCTGTGTCTCCTCAAGGATCCTCATTACTTGCTGTGTCTCCTCAAGGATCCTCATTACTTGCTGTGTCTCCTCAAGGATCCTCATTACTTGCTGTGTCTTTGGTGATAAACAGTCCTGGATTTCTGATCACGTTTATTGTTATTTAAAAGTTTGTTATGTTATGAGACTATATATATATATAAATATATATATATATATATATATATATATATATATATATATATATATATATATATATATATATATATATTTATATAGGATGGGGTCCACCTCTAGTGTCAATTGTGGGACCCATTGCCTCGGAGAAGTGGATAAAAGACTTCAAGGAAGAATATTTAGATTTCTTTCTGAAGCCATTTGAATATTCCACTTCCCCTACTACCCCATCTTTTTTTTATACAAACTTTATTTCAAGACAAAATACAAAATACAATGGGGAGTAAAACAACATAGATAACAACTCAGAGCTACATGTCAAATACTTCGTCCAACTCCCCGGCAGTGGGCCGCGTGCCCAGAATACTGCAGGCATTTCCCTCTGGATCGCAACACTGAGTCTCTGAAACAGGAAGCTGGTCGCCCTGTGGTCCTTGGTTTCTATGATGAGTTTTCCACCCAGCTCCTTGAGAAACTTTAGAGCACACTTGCCCCATGCTCCATGGGTCTCCGACCCTATTGGGATGAAGTTATAGCAAGAGGGAAGGTCTTCATATTTGCGGGTCTTCTGGGTCTCCCTGTGGCTGGCAGCTCCACCCCCTTCGGCTAAGGAGTGTGGCAGGTAGGTGTCTGCCAATGTGGCAGCACAGGTGTAGTCCCAAGCAATCTGCTTACCATCCTTCCAGGGTAGCATGGTGGCTCCATCAGGACGCTTTTGACTTCCATCAGACCTCTGCACTTGGGGTTCCCGTTGAGCTGGGCAACGGGCTGTATAATATATATATATATATATTATATAATATATATATATAATATATATATATGAAGAACCCCCTGTATGGAAGGCCTTTGAGTTTCGTCACTGCATTATGCCGGGGATCACCCGGCATAATGCCGTGACCAGTGCTGTATGTGTATGTGTATATATATATGAATTTGAATGTTTGAGTAAAGGCACAGGAAACAAACACGACATATGGGTCTCTGTATGTTTGGATCTATTTATTTCCTCCATCTTTCCTGATGTTTCTTTATTGACTTTAATATTTATAATGAAAAATAAAAATAAATTAAAGTCTATGACTATATTTTTTTATATTTTTTATCATCCATGTTTGTTCATTATTTGTTTTCTTATAACTTATGTATTTTTTAATAACCCTTTGGTTTTGGCATCATTCTTCTCTCTCTCTCTCTCTCTCTCTCTCTCTCTCTCTCAATCTATCTCTCTCCACTTTCTATCTACCCTACGTACTGACAGAGGTACTGCACAACCCCACTCTCTCCAACACTTTCACTCACCCTCAATCTCTTCCTCAGTCTAGCCCACTTAATGTTACTCTCCCTCACTCACTCGCTCACTCTCTCCCACAGGAGGTGATGTTCATGGGTATGGTGGGACCATTCGACGAGAAAAGAGTGTGTAAGATAAAGTGTGTTGCAGGACGCTGGGTGGGGCCTCTCTGCTCCCTGGAACACGGTAAGTGAATCCTTCACCTCTCAATTTACTTCTCCATCCGTCTGTTGTTACTCTATAATGTAAGATAGTTACATTGGGGGAACACCCCCAGTGTGTTGTTACTCTATAATGTATGATAGTTACATTGTAAGAACACCCCCAGTGTGTTGTTACTCTATAATGTAAGATAGTTACATTGTAAGAACACCCTCAGTGTGTTGTTACTCTATAATGTATGATAGTTACATTGGGGGAACACCCCCAGTGTGTTGTTACTCTATAATGTATGATAGTTACATTGGGGGAACACCCCCAGTGTGTTTCTGCTCTATATGATAGTTACACTGCTACCCTATTCTGCATGAAAGTTACATTGTGGGAACTCACTATGTGATGCTATCCTGCTCTAAATGATGGGAACAAAAACTGCCATGAGTCTCTTTATTATATTCCATCACAAATGGTAGATTTCATATGTCAAGACATGAAAAGTGTCAGTCTGAGCTGGGAGACTTCAGTAGTGTCAGTCTGAGCTGGGAGACTTCAGTAGTGTCAGTCTGAGCTGGAAGACTTCAGTAGTGTCAGTCTGAGCTAGAAGACTTCAGTAGTGTCAGCCTGACCTGGCAGACTTCAGTAGTGTCAGCCTGACCTGGCAGACTTCAGTAGTGTCAGCCTGAGCTGGCAGACTTCAGTAGTGTCAGCCTGAGCTGGCAGACTTCAGTAGTGTCAGTTTGACCTGGCAGACTTCAGTAGTGTCAGTCTGACCTGGCAGACTTCAGTAGTGTCAGCCTGACCTGGCAGACTTCAGTAGTGTCAGCTTGACCTGGCAGACTTCAGTAGTGTCAGTCTGACCTGGCAGACTTCAGTAGTGTCAGCCTTACCTGGCAGACTTCAGTAGTGTCAGTCTTACCTGGCAGACTTCAGTAGTGTCAGTCTGACCTGGCAGACTTCAGTAGTGTCAGCCTGAGCTGGGAGACTTCAGTAGTGTCAACCTGAGCTGGCAGACTTCAGTAGTGTCAGTCTGAGCTGGGAGACTTCAGTAGTGTCAGTCTGAGCTGGGAGACTTCAGTAGTGTCAGCCTGAGCTGGCAGACCTCAGTAGTGTCAACCTGAGCTGGGAGACTTCAGTAGTGTCAGTCTGAGCTGGGAGACTTCAGTAGTGTCAGTCTGAGCTAGGAGACTTCAGTAGTGTCAACCTGAGTTGGGAGACTTCAGTAGTGTCAGTCTGAGCTGGGAGACTTCAGTAGTGTCAGTCTGAGCTGGGAGACTTCAGTAGTGTCAGTCTGAGCTGGGAGACTTCAGTAGTGTCAGTCTGAGCTGGGAGACTTCAGTAGTGTCAGTCTGAGCTGGGAGACTTCAGTAGTGTCAGTCTGAGCTGGGAGACTTCAGTAGTGTCAGTCTGACCTGGCAGACTTCAGTAATGTCAGCCTGAGCTGGCAGACTTCAGTAGTGTCAACCTGAGCTGGCAGACTTCAGTAGTGTCAGTCTGAGCTGTGAGACTTCAGTAGTGTCAGCTGACTGGCAGACTTCAGTAGTGTCAGCCTGAGCTGGGAGACTTCAGTAGTGTCAACCTGAGCTGGAGACTTCAGTAGTGTCAGTCCTGAGCTGGAGACTCAGTAGTGTCAGCCTGAGCTGGCAGACTTCAGTAGTGTCAGTCTGAGCTGGAGACTTCAGTAGTGTCAGTCTGAGCTGGAGACTTCAGTAGTGTCAGCTGAGCTGGAGACTTCATAGTGTCAACCTGAGCTGGGAGACTTCAGTAGGGTCAGTCTGAGCTGGAGACTTCAGTAGTGTCAGCTGAGTGGGAGACTTCAGTAGTGTCAGTCTGAGCTGGGAGACTTCAGTAGTGTCAGTCTGAGCTGGGAGACTTCAGTAGTGTCAGCTGAGCTGGGAGACTTCAGTAGTGTCAACTGAGTTGGGAGACTTCAGTAGTGTCAGTCTGAGCTGGGAGACTTCAGTAGTGTCAGTCTGAGCTGGGAGACTTCAGTAGTGTCAGTCTGAGCTGGGAGACTTCAGTAGTGTCAGTCTGAGCTGGGAGACTTCAGTAGTGTCAACATGAGCTGGGAGACTTCAGTAGTGTCAGTCTGAGCTGGGAGACTTCAGTAGTGTCAGTCTGACCTGGCAGACTTCAGTAGTGTCAGTCTGAGCTGGGAGACTTCAGTAGTGTCAGCTGAGCTGGGAGACTTCAGTAGTGTCAGTCTGAGCTGGGAGACTTCAGTAGTGTCAGTCTGACCTGGCAGACTTCAGTAGTGTCAGTCTGAGCTGGGAGACTTCAGTAGTGTCAGTCTGAGCTGGGAGACTTCAGTAGTGTCAGTCTGAGCTGGGAGACTTCAGTAGTGTCAGTCTGAGCTGGAGACTTCAGTAGTGTCAGTCTGAGCTGGGAGACTCAGTAGTGTCAGTCTGAGCTGGGAGACTTCAGTAGTGTCAGTCTGAGCTGGAGACTTCAGTAGTGTCAGTCTGAGCTGGGAGACTTCAGTAGTGTCAGTCTGAGCTGGGAGACTTCAGTAGTGTCAGTCTGAGCTGGGAGACTTCAGTAGTGTCAGTCTGAGCTGGGAGACTTCAGTAGTGTCAGTCTGAGCTGGGAGACTTCAGTAGTGTCAGTCTGAGCTGGGAGACTTCAGTAGTGTCAGTCTGAGCTGGGAGACTTCAGTAGTGTCAGCTGAGCTGGGAGACTTCAGTAGTGTCAGTCTGAGCTGGGAGACTTCAGTAGTGTCAGTCTGAGCTGGGAGACTTCAGTAGTGTCAGTCTGAGCTGGGAGACTTCAGTAGTGTCAGTCTGAGCTGGGAGACTTCAGTAGTGTCAGTCTGAGCTGGGAGACTTCAGTAGTGTCAGTCTGAGCTGGGAGACTTCAGTAGTGTCAGTCTGAGCTGGGAGACTCCAGTAGTGTCAGTCTGAGCTGGGAGACTTCAGTAGTGTCAGTCTGAGCTGGTAGACTTCAGTAGTGTCAGTCTGAGCTGGGAGACTTCAGTAGTGTCAGTCTGAGCTGTGAGACTTCAGTAGTGTCAGTCTGAGTAAGGAGACTTCAGTAGTGTCAGTCTGAGTAAGGAGACTTCAGTAGTGTCAGTCAGAGCTGGGAGACTTTAGTAGTGTCAGTCTGAGCTGGGAGACTTCAGTAGTGTCAGTCTGAGCAGGGTGACTTCAGTAGTGTCAGTCTGAGCTGGGAGACTTCAGTAGTGTCTGTCTGAGAAGGGAGACTTCAGTAGTGTCAATCTGAGATGGGAGACTTCAGTAGTGTCAGTCTGAGCTGGAAGACTTCAGTAGTGTCAGCCTGACCTGGAAGACTTCAGTAGTGTCAGTCTGACCTGGAAGACTTCAGTAGTGTCAGTCTTACCTGGAAGACTTCAGTAGTGTCAATCTGAGCTGGGAGGCTTCAGTAGTGTCAGTCTGAGTAGGTAGACTTCAGTAGTGTCAGTCAGAGCTGGGAGACTTCAGTAGTGTCAGTCTGAGCTGGGAGACTTTAGTAGTGTCAGTCTGAGCTGGGAGACTTCAGTAGTGTCAGCCTGACCTGGAAGACTTCAGTAGTGTCAGTCTGAGTTGGGAGACTTCAGTAGTGTCAGACTGAGCTGGGAGACTTCAGTAGTGTCAGCCTGAGCTGGGAGACTTCAGTAGTGTCAGCCCGAACTGGAAAGCTTCGGTAGTGTCAGCCTGATCTGGGAGACTTCAGTAGTGTCAGCCTGAGCTGGGATACTTCAGTAGTGTCAGTCTTTAGCTGGGAGACTTCAGTAGTGTCAGCCTGAGACTTCAGTAGTGTCAGCCTGAGACTTCAGTAGTGTCAGCCTGAGACTTCAGTAGTGTCAGCCTGAGACTTCAGTAGTGTCAGCCTGAGACTTCAGTAGTGTCAGCCTGAGACTTCAGTAGTGTCAGCCTGAGACTTCAGTAGTGTCAGAACGAGCTGGAAGACTTCTGTAGTGTCAGCCTGAGCTGGTAGACTTCAATAGTGTCAGCCTGAACTGGAAGGCTTCAGGATTCCAGTAAAAGTTCATTAGCTACGGTGTCTTTTAAGGTTGCCTTCAAACAGAACTGGAGTGACTATCATCTGGGAATTCTTATATCATGCGTCAGGAAACACTTGTCTTGTTTCCTGACAAACCTTACCTAACCTTGGGGGGAGTAATAAAGAAAATGGAAGTTGGGTGGGTAGAAAGGTGGCGCATGGAGAGGGCAGGAAGAGATTAGGTAATTACAGCAGGGCCTCTAAATTATGGATATGAGAAATTAATTCACTGCTTAAAGAACTCTCTATAATTATATTAATTATTTGCAAAGTTACCGACAATAGTTTGAGAAGTAGTAGTAGTAATTATTATTATTATTATTATTATTATTATTATTGTTGAAGAATGATACACTTGTGCAACATATGGGAATCTTTATAACGGAAACGTTTTGCCAACTAGTGGCTTCTTCAGTCTATTACAGAAAAAAAGGTTTAAGATGAAGAGAAGTTTGAGGTAATCAGTCTCTTAGCCAGGAGTCGATGTGTTCAGTCCATCAATCCTGAGAAAAGATTGATGGATTGAATACATCGACTCCAGGCTGAGGGATTGAATACCTCAAGCTCCTCTTCATCTTCCACCATTCTTCTCTATAACGAACTAAAGAAGTCGCTGTCTGGCGAAACGTTTCCATAATAAAGATTCGTATATGTTGGACAAGTGTCTCATTCTTCAACATGTCGGGTTTCTAAACCCTATTCATTATTATTATTATTATTAGTAGTAGTAGTAGTAGTAGAACAGTGATTGTCGTTTTAAAGGAGAATTTATGCTAATATTTTACAGATGATGAAGCTGCCTTAATTCTGTATAACTGTATCTGCACTGGAAATTAACGCTGCTTCCAGACATTTTTGCTTATAAGAGTCGTGTTTCTTGATCACTAAGTGGACTTCCTCATACTTTATCAAGTGGTTGGTGGTCAGATTATGCATTTGTATGTGCATTTCTTTTCAACTATTACTACTACTACTACTACTACTGCTGCTGCTCCTACTAGTACTACTATTAATACAGAATAAATGAGTCGTTAGTAGATCTTTTTTCCTATTATCTAATAAAAAATTCTCGTGCATAGATGCCAAAACAATGTAGGTCGAGAGATGAACTCGGGACCAGAGGTAAAAAGTGCCTCCACGACACAATCTCTGAAAAAGTCAAATGTCACTAAGTCTAAACTGAGTTGTGCAGAATTACGAGGTGTATGTCCCAGCTCACCAAAGGAGACATACTCCACCAAAAACCAAGTCTAAATAACACGAGCCGAGGACAGCGTCCTCCCAGACAGATCAGAGATTGAGGTGCTACCACCACCAGGAGAGTGAGCTAGGCAGGGCCTGCAGATCCAGTGTCAAGTGACTTGTGTCGGCTTGAGCCTGGCATGTGTCGGCTTGAGCCTGGCATGAACTGAGAAACAAGCGGGCAGGTAGTTTGCAGCACGCTGGCAGCCAATCAAAACTCTCCTTCAACGAGCACAGTGAGAGGTATAGTTATTACATCCTACCTATGTACTCAAGTTAATAAGTCAAATATTAATAAAAAGCATGGAATTTTCGTTTTAGTTATTAACAAAATACTCAACAATATCAAATTATTTGGAAAAAAAAACAGTATATATATACTACATAATATTTATTGCGTCCTTTTCTAAGGGCGCAACGGCGAGGTCTGGATTATACAGAATGTTGTTATAGGGAGGTCTGGATTATACAGAATGTTGTTATAGGGAGGTCTGGATTATACGGAATATTTTTTATAGGGAGGTCTGGATTATACGGAATTCTGTCATAACGAGGTTTCGATTATACAAAACCTTGTTATAGCGAGGCCTCAGTTATACGGAACGTTGTTAAAGCAAGTTCTCGATTATATGGAACGTTGTTATAGCGAGGCCTCGGTTATACTGAATGCTGTTATACCGAGATCTCGATTATACGGAACCCTATTATAGCGAGGTTTCGATTATACAGAATCATATTTTACTGCCTCCACGGAAAAATGCTCCGGCCTCCGCTCTCCTCTTCAGAGACGCCTTAAAGGTGTTGATGTTCAGCTCCTGGACCTCTGAGGAGGGCTGAGGCTACATCCAGTTGTTACTCATTTGTTAAACATCTAGTTAGTATTAACTTGTAAACATCTAGTTAGTATTAACTTGTAAACATCTAGTTAGCATTAACTTGTAAACATCTAGTTAACATTAGCTTGTAAACATCTAGTTAGTATTAACTTGTAAACATCTAGTTAGTATTAACTTGTAAACATCTAGTTAGCATTAACTTGTAAACATCTAGTTAGCATTAACTTGTAAACATCTAGTTAGTATTAACTTGTAAACATCTAGTTAGTATTAACTTGTAAACATCTAGTTAGTGTTTACTTGTAAACATCTAGTTAGTATTAACTTGTAAACTTCTAGTTAGTATTAACTTGTAAACATCTAGTTAGTATTAACTTGTAAACATCTAGTTAGTATTAACTTGTAAACATCTAGTTAGTATTAACTTGTAAACATCTAGTTAGTGTTTACTTGTAAACTTCTAGTTAGCATTAACTTGTAAACATCTAGTTAGTGTTTACTTGTAAACATCTAGTTAGTATTAACTTGTAAACTTCTAGTTAGTATTAACTTGTAAACTCTAGTTAGTATTAACTTGTAAACATTCTAGTTAGCATTAACTTGTAAACATCTAGTTAGTGTTTACTTGTAAACATCTAGTTAGTGTTTACTTGTAAACTCTAGTAAACATGAGTATTAACCTATCTAGTTAGTATTAACTTGTAAACTTCTAGTTCATTATTTAATAATCTAGTTATGTTTAACTTGTAAACATCTAGTTAGTATTAACTAAATCTTCCTAAGTTAAACTAATAACCTAGTTAATATTATACTATTCAACATCTAGTTATGTCGTTATGTAAACTTCTAGTTTAATAACGTAATTCTAGTTGTATTAACTTAACATTGTTAGTATTAACTTGTAAACTTCTAGTTAGTATTAACTTGTAAACATCTAGTTAGTGTTTACTTGTAAACTTCTAGTTAGCATTAACTTGTAAACATCTAGTTAGTGTTTACTTGTAAACATCTAGTTAGTGTTTACTTGTAAACATCTAGTTAGTGTTTACTTGTAAACATCTAGTTAGTATTAACTTGTAAACATCTAGTTAGTGTTTACTTGTAAACATCTAGTTAGTGTTTACTTGTAAACATCTAGTTAGTGTTTACTTGTAAACATCTAGTTAGTGTTTACTTGTAAACATCTAGTTAGTGTTTACTTGTAAACACTAAGTACAAGTAAACATGGCAGTATATAAACCAGTCGTAGTATCAGTACTCTACTGATTATCCCTTCTGAGTGATTTATGGTTTTAATAATGCAGATAATGTCTCTACTCTCGTAATGCCATAAATTACAAGCTTCAGGCTTTCTCTTGATCCCTTGACACTAAATCTTTCCCTTAACGTTAAACTAATAACCAAGATAATAATGAACCAAATAATGACATCATCTCCACCATCATCATTATCGTCGCTTTGAACCACTGTCAGGTTTTAAGAGGCACGTAAGTTTCCTAGTCTTTTAATAACATGTTCATTTTTCCCACTATAATCTACCTTGTCCATAATTACTATCGCATTTGCTTTGTCTGTTTCGTAAGGTCAAGTCTCAGGATCTTTCCTTAATTCATGGTATAACTTAACGAATGTTTGTGGACACTTGTGTTGCAGAGGTGTGAGCGAAGCAAAACACAGCAAGAAAAGTGACAGAAAGTGCACATTCACATCTGGGGGGAAGGGGGGGGGGGTAGTGCAGGTCACTGCTGCAGCCGCAGAGGATTAATTTCGGGACCTCTGGTGGTGCAGACCGATCACGCTGAGGCGCAGAAACACCTCGGACGGCTGTCAAGCTCATCCTTCTCCCATCAGCGCTGTATGACCCTAGTTGCTTTAGCGCTTCTTTTTTATTATAATAACAATCATCCTTCTCACACCCAAATTTCACTGGATCTAAGTCTGAAGGTTCATCGTCCAGATCAACCCTCAATAAAATGAACCCTCTATGCGTTTTCGTTGAATATCAGAGGTGACGGGTGACCGCCTCAGCTGCCAGGGTCGACGGTGCTGCCCCCCCCTGCATTACCATCCTTAACACCTTAAACACTCAAAGTCTGATTCAAATTTTGCAGTTTCGGAAAAAAAAACAAATATGTTTGGTGAGCAGACTAAATGTTGAAGTTAGAGTTAGGGGTCAGAGGTCAGATGTTATGGCTAAAGTTAGAAGATATTTGTGGAAGTGATAATTAGATGTCAATTTCTATGGTTAAATTTAAAAATTAGGTGTGAAAGTTACGGTAAGAGGAGAAACAGTATGGTTAAAGTTAGAAGATCAGTGTGGAGATTAAAGTTAAATGGCACATGATTAAAGTTAGAAGCTATTTGAGGAAGTTACAGTCAGTGGTGAGTGGTGAGAGGTGAGTGGTGAGTGGTGAGAGGTGAGTGGTGAGTGTTCTACCTGGAGGCTACCTGGAGAGCATTCCGGAGATCGACGTCCCCGCGGCCCGGTCTATGACCAGGCCTCCCGGTGGATTAGGGCCTGATCAACGAGGCTGTTACTGCTGCCTGCACGTAGTCCAACGTACGAACCACAGCCCGGTTGATCTGGCACTGACTTTAGGTATCTGTCCAGCTCCCTCTTGAAGGCAACCAGAGGTCTACTGGTAATGCCCCTTATGGCTGATGGGAGGCTGTTGAACAGTCTTGGGCCCCGGACACTTATTGTGTTTTCTCTTAGTGTACCAGTGGCGCCCCTACTTTTCACTGGGGGTACGTTGCACCGTCTGCCAAGTCTTGCTTTCGTATGGAGTGATTTCTGTGTGCATATTAGGGACCAGTCCCTCCAGAATCTTCCAGGTGTAGATTATGATATATCTCTCTCGCCTGCGCTCCAGTGAATATAAGTCTAGTGCTTCCAGGCGTTCCCAGTATTTAAGGTGTTTGATGGAACTTATACATGCAGTAAAGGTTCTCTGTACATTCTCTAGATCTGCAATTTCACCTGCCTTGAATGGGGATGTTAATGTACAGCAGTATTCTAGCCTAGAGAGAACAAGTGATTTAAAAAGGATCATCAATGGCTTAGCATCTCTTGTCTTGAATGTTCTCATTATCCATCCTATCAGTTTCCTCGCAGATGTAATAGTGGCATTGTTGTGGTCCTTGAAGGTGAGGTCTTCGGACATTACCACTCCCAGGTCCTTCACATTACTTTTCCGCTCTATTGTGTGATTAGAGTTTGTAATATACTCAGTCCTAGCTATTATTTCCTCCAGTTTTCCATAACGGAGTAGTTGGAATTTGTCTTCATTGAACATCATATTGTTCTCTGTTGCCCATTGGAAAACTTGGTATATATATTTGCCGTGTCCTCAATGGATGACAGTCTTATGCAGATCATAGTATCATCTGCAAATGATGATACAGTGCTGTGGTTTACATCTCTGTCTATGTCTGATATGAGAATGAGGAACAGGATAGGTGTGAGTACTGTGCCTTGTGGAACAGAGCTCTTCACTATGGCAGCATCCGATTTAACTCTGTTTACCACTACTCTTTGTGTTCGATTGGTTAGGAAGTTGTTGATCCATCTGCCTACTTTGCCAGTTATCCCTTTAGCACGTATTTTGTGTGGTGATTGGTGAGAGGTGAGTTGTGAGTGGTGAGTGGTGAGAGGTGAGTTGTGAGTGGTGAGTGGTGAGAGGTGAGTGGTGAGAGATAAGTGGTGAGAGGTGAGTGGTGAGTGGTATGTAGTGAGAGGTGAGAGGTGAGTGGTGAGAGGTGAGTGGTGAGTAGTGGGTGGTGAGTGTGATGGTGAGAGTATGGTGAGAGGATGGTGAGAGGTGAGTGCGTGTGGTGAGTGGTGACAGGTGAGTGGTGAGTGGTGAGAGGTGAGTGGTGAGAGGTGAGTGGTGAGAGAGTGAGAGGTGAGGGTGAGAGGTGAGAGGTGAGAGGTGAGTGGTGAGAGGTGAGTGGTGAGAGATTTGAGATAACTGGTGAGTGGTGAGAGGTGAGTGGTGAGAGGTGAGAGGTGAGTGGTGAGAGGTGAGTGGTGAGTGGTGAGAGGTGAGTGGTGAGAGGTGAGTGGTGAGAGGTGAGTGGTGAGTGGTGAGAGGTGAGTGGTGAGAGGTGAGAGGTGAGTGGTGAGAGGTGAGAGGTGAGTGGTGAGAGGTGAGTGGTGAGAGGTGAGTGGTGAGAGGTGAGTGGTGAGAGGTGAGTGGTGAGAGGTGAGTGGTGAGAGGTGAGTGGTGAGTGGTGAGAGGTGAGTGGTGAGAGGTGAGTGGTGAGAGGTGAGTGGTGAGAGGTGAGTGGTAAGAGGTTAGTGGTGAGAGGTGAGTGGTGAGAGGTGAGAGGTGAGTGGTGAGAGGTGAGAGGTGAGAGGTGAGTGGTGTGTGGTGAGAGGTGAGAGGTGAGTGGTGAGAGGTGAGAGGTGAGTGGTGAGTGGTGAGTGGTGAGAGGTGAGAGGTGAGACAAAGCGTAGCAGTGTTCTCTGACACTGTCATGAAGTATAAAACTGAGATTACCCGGATTTTATCGTCGGCTCGATGTGTTGTGGAGGTTGTGAGAAGTGTTGGTGATGGTGGTGGTGATGGTGGTGGTGATGGTGTTGGTGATGGTGGTGGTGATGGTGGTATTGGTGGTGATGGAGGTGATGGTGGTGGTGATGGTAATGGTGTTGGTGGTGGGGATGGTTGTTGTGGTAGTGATGGTGGTGGTGATGATGGTGGTGTTGGTGGTGGTGATGGTGATGGTAATGTGGTGGTGATGGTAATGGTGGTGGTGGTGGCAATGGAGGTGGTAAGGTTGGTGGTGGTGATGGAGGTGATGGTGGTAATGGTGGTGGTGATAATAATTGTGGTGGTGGTGGTGATAGTGGTGAGGATAGTGGTGGTGGTGATGGTGGTGGTGATAGTAATGGTGGTGGTGATGGCAGTGGTGGTGGTTGTGATGGTAATGGTGTTGGTGATAGTGGTGGTGATGACGATGATGGTGGTGATTGTGTTGGTAAGGAACGAGGAAGTAAGTGGGTGGGGGAAGATGTGAAGGAGGGTAGGGAAGGATCATGGTAGAGGGAGGGGTGAGGAGGAAGGATCATGGTAGAGGGAGGGGTGAGGAGGGAAGGATCGTGGTAGAGGGAGGGGTGAGGAGGGAAGGATCGTGGTAGAGGGAGGGGTGAGGAGGGAAGGATCATGGTAGAGGGGAGGGGTGAGGAGGGAAGGATCGTGGTAGAAGGGAGGGGATAAGGAGGGAAGGATCGTGGTAGAGGGAAGGGGGTAAGGAGGGAAGGATCGTGGTGGAGGGGATTGAAGGTAAGGAGGGAAGGATCGTGGTAGAGAGGGGTGTTAAAGAGGAAGGGGAAAGAGGTCACTTAACAAGGTCAAAGGTAATTACTCTCTGTACTTAGTATTCATAGTTTACTCCCCTCCCCTTCCCCTCGCTCCCCCTCCCTTCTGCTGGACTCTGTTGGGAGGGAAGAGCAAGGAAGAGTTATTCCATCACTACCTTCACCATCACCACCACCATCACCACCACCACCACCATCACCACCACCACCACCACCACCATCACCAACACCACCACCACCACCACCACCATCACCACCACTACCAGCTGGTAGGTGTAATCGCTCGCCTGCAGCATCCTTCTACAACTCTCTGAATGGAACTAGTCGAGGCAAGACCTTATCTCCTCTCTCTCTCTACTGTCTGTGATGACGTTGTTCTTCTCTGTTAGTGTCGTTTAGACTGTTGTCTGGTGGACATCTCTTAAGTCTGTGCAACTCTGTTCACAGAGCCTAATTTAAAGCTAGTTATTGTTGACGTATTCCGAGGTTGTGTAGTGAGACACTCTCTATGCTTGAAGACCTGAGTCTACCTCAACACCTACCTGGGTCAGAGTGGCATCTACCTGGGTCAGAGTAGCATCTACCTGGGTCAGAGTGGCACCTACCTGGGTCAGAGTGGCACCTACCTGGGTCAGAGTGGCACCTACCTGGGTCAGAGTGGCACCTACCTGGGTCAGAGTGGCACCTACCTGGGTCAGAGTGGCACCTACCTGGGTCAGAGTGGCACCTACCTGGGTCAGAGTGACACCTACCTGGGTCAAGTGGCAACTACCTGGGTCAGAGTGGCACCTACCTGGGTCAAAGTGGCACCTACCTGGGTCAGAGTGGCACCTACCTGGGCCAGAGTGGCACCTACCTGGGTCAGAGTGGCACCTACCTGGGTCAGAGTGGCACCTACCTGGGTCAGAGTGGCACCTACCTGGGTCAGAGTGGCACCTACCTGGGTCAGAGTGGCACCTACCTGGGTCAGAGTGGCACCTACCTGGGTCAGAGTGGCACCTACCTGGGTCAGAGTGGCACCTACCTGGGTCAGAGTGGCACCTACCTGGGTCAGAGTGGCACCTACCTGGGTCAGAGTGGCACCTACCTGGGTCAGAGTGGCACCTACCTGGGTCAGAGTGGCACCTACCTGGGTCAGAGTGGCACCTACCTGGGTCAGAGTGGCACCTACCTGGGTCAGAGTGGCACCTACCTGGGTCAGAGTGGCACCTACCTGGGTCAGAGTGGCACCTACCTGGGTCAGAGTGGCACCTTCCTGGGTCAGAGTGGCACCTACCTGGGTCAGAGTGGCACCTACCTGGGTCAGAGTGGCACCTACCTGGGTCAGAGTGGCACCTACGCATTGTCGTAGTCGAGGTTTTGGAAGTTGTTATACTCATTTTCAGAAATTTGAGATTTTTTTTCCCTTTTATGGAGGACTTATGGATTGTCCCCAGTTATAATAATAGTAATAATAATAATAATAATAATAATAATAATAATAATAATAATAATAATAATAATAATAATAATAATAATAATAATAATATCTTTATTTCTACAAGTACATGTACAAGGTATACAGTCCTAGCTGACATCATTCACAAGTACTATACAGAAAGCCGCTTGTTATGCTGAGCATTTCGGGCAAATTAGGTTAGTTTTGTCCCAGGATGCGACCCACACCAGGCGACTAACACCCAGGTACCTATTTTACTGATGGGGAACATAGACAACCGGTGTAAAAAACACGCCCAATGTTTCAACCCTCGCCGGGAATCAAATCTGGACCCTCGCCGTGTGAAGCGAGAGCTTTAGCCACCAGGCCACGGGGCACCGCTAGGGGTCGTTTTGTGTCCTTCCTTGCCTGATGCTGCTAGCGGCTACTTTGAGTATTTTGCTGTTTTTCGAATTGGTTGTCTTACAGTTCAAACAATTTGTTTTATTGTCTTTCTATGGGTCAATTAGTTTATTTAGCGATTTGCTTTGTCAGTCACGTTCTAAGTGGAGTCTATCTGAGCACCACACTCGCACCCTTATATTGCTCACTTTTGTACTCTTGAGTACAGTTTCTTTGAGAGTATTTATGTGTACAGTATTATAAGCAAAGTACTGATAAAGCTGTACACCAAGCGATGAGTAAGAGTGTAACTCCATATTTTCTAGGTTTACGTTTAACTGTAAATATTAAACCTAGACACATAATTATTATTAAAATTCTCAAACTTTTATGTTGGTATGACTTCATCCAGAGAAGTACAGGATAATTGGTCTTAAATTCTTATTAACGATCTCTTACAATGGTAGAATTAACCACAATATGTTAGGTAAAAGGACACAAGTGCAACTAATGTGACATTTTATTGTGGCAACGTTTCGCTCTCCAGGAGCTTTGTCAAGTCGTTACAAACAATATAAGGATACGTAGGGTATATATTGTTTGCAACAACATTTTATAGCATTTTTGAATATTTATAAATTATTTACATATTTTTAAAAAATCCTATTAAAAATCTATAAAAATCAATATTAAGCTCCTGGTGAGCGAAACGTTGCCACAATAAAATGTCACATTAGTTGCATTTGTATCCTTTTATGTAACGATCTGTTAGAAAGCCAGGAACAGGCTAGATGCTAGACGGGTTCAATAAACTGACCTAGTAGTCTATGGTAGTTGTCTATGCTAATAGATGTCACACACTGTAAAACTACCACTTGCATCGTGTTGAGTGCTCTACGAGTGCTTTGTGAACTGATGTCAGGGGTTCCCCTGACCACTGCCAGCCTCTGCATCATATCTGGTTCAACGTTTTTGCAATGTTCTTACCCATTCTGTTCTTAAAAAGATTATTTTGTGTTTGAAATTACAACTTGAATAGACAGTCTGTTCCAGTGATCTCTTAACAGCAAAAAAAAAAAAAAAAAAAAGGCCTCTACTTTCATTTGTGTTGCGCCTCTCACCTCGGAGTATCACGAGCAGAAAGAAATACTTTGAAAGGCCATACAGATGGCAGACTTTATTATGGGGATAACGAGCTCAAGGCTTATGGGAATCTGAAACTCCAGAGCTGCCCTTACATACAGTGTAGCTTACACTGGGAAATTTCCCCTGACTGACTGGCAGCCCTCCAGCACAGGCTAGTTGTCGCCTCGTATTCAAATGGTCCACTCATTCGAACAAGTAATGAACTTTCATCATTTAAAGCTGGTTATTGATGGGTTGCAGGAATGTGGTTGTGTGATGCATGTCAAATGCCAACCCCCCTTCCCCCCCAGAGTGCTGTTGCAGCTGGGGTCTGTCAGCGTTCATCAACTGGGACAGGTTTTTCCCTCGACTATGAAACCCAGCTGTCAGTGCTTGAAATTATGTAGGTTAATATAAGTTAAAGTAGTGTAAGGGCCAAGCTACGACCACGGGAATATACAGAATATAGATCCATCAGTCTTGCAGATTTTAGAAGTGTGTTTCCTCACTAAAAAACTCACCGTAGTAAGGAAAAAAATTGAACTTAAGGTTCCCCATCACCCTAATCCTAAGCAAGTCGATCTTGGAGACATGCTTAGCTTTGCCCACGAAGTCCACAATATCATCCATGTGTGGAAGTGGGTAAGCAACTGGCACTGTAAGTTTACTCAGTTTCCTGTAAACAATACACATCCGCACTCTGCCATCTGCCTTCTTTATTAATATAGAAGGAAAAGCCCACCGACTTGTGAATTCCTCCACTAAGTCGTTCTCAAGTATAGTTAATCCGTTGCAGTAGTTCTTGCAACTCGTGATGACCTCTGTAAGAAAGTAATTTAATCACTTCATAATTTAGAGATATCTGAAAAAATTCCAAGGTTAATTTTGATGTGGGGCCATAACATCGGCAGTTTGCGCTGCAGTTATACCAGATATCAATGATGGTGGATCCTTAAACACTTCCATTCCACTGATCTCTTCAACTGTTTCTGCCTCAGCACTTTGATCGGTGGAAACAGAGTAAGATATGGTTATTACTGGCCAGTGAGGTTCAGAAATTCTTTTTATTTGGTTTAAGTTGTAAATCTTACCATCTTTAGGGTTGTCTAAACGAGCTATCACATAATTAGAATCGGATTTGTCTCCTACTTGCATAGGGTCATGCACCTTCAAGGTAAGACCTGGCACTGGTTCCTACATCACCTTCAAGGTAAGACCTGGCACTGGTTCCTACATCACCTTCAAGGTAAGACCTGGCACTGGTTCCTACATCACCTTCAAGGTAAGACCTGGCACTGGTTCCTACATCACCTTCAAGGTAAGACCTGGCACTGGTTCCTACATCACCTTCAAGGTAAGACCTGGCACTGGTTCCTACATCACCTTCAAGGTAAGACTTGGCACTGGTTCCTACATCACCTTCAAGGTAAGACCTGGCACTGGTTCCTACATCACCTTCAAGGTAAGACTTGGCACTGGTTCCTACATCTTGGCTTTATCTTCTGCTTGAAAAAAAAGTGTGATTTAGTTGCTTTGTAATTTCTATTGTTCATTTTTTCATGTGTTTACTTAGGATTTTCTTTGCCTATTTTTCTAATGAGGTGGAGCCTTACTTTGAAGTCATCATGAACATTAATTTTGATATCTTCAAAGATCCAGCTCTCTTTTAGAGTTTGCAAAGGTCCTCTTACAAGATGACTGAGCGGCATTTAGATGGGGTTATGGCCAATGGATTATGGTACGGTTTTTCTCTTATGGCGAAGAACAGAAAGTTCGCATCATGATTATGAGGGTTTGATATAACCTTTCAAGATGGCTTTGTTATTGAGGGTGGTAGGTCAACGAGAAGGTTTCTTCAGTCCCCAGTTTTGTTGTACTGTTAATCGTCTTTGTCACTTCTAAACGTCCCATTAAGAGGAGTTATGAACAACACTTAACTACTTGGTGCCAGATTTTGTAATATGACCACCCTTAATTCCCTTTATCTGCGAGATTCCCACTCTTAATCCCCATTATCAGCGAGATTCCCACTCTTAATCAACCCTTATCAGCGAGATTCCCACTCTTAATCCCCTGTATCAGCAAAATTCTCACCCTTAATCTCAACTTAGCGAGATTCCCACCTTTAATCCCCCGTATCAGCGAGAATCCCATCCTTAATCCCATATCAGCGAGATTCCCACTTGTAATCCCCGTATCAGCGAGAATCCCATCTTTAATCCCATATCAGCGAGATTCCCACTTGTAATCCCGTATCAGCGAGATTCCCACCTGTATTCCCCGAATCAGCGAGATTCCCACCTGTATTCCCCGTATCAGCGAGATTCCCACCTGTATTCCCCGTATCAGCGAGATTCCCACCTGTATTCCCCGTATCAGCGAGATTCCCACCTGTATTCCCCGTATCAGCGAGATTCCCACCTGTATTCCCCGTATCAGCGAGATTCCGTTTCATAAGAATCTCTTTCCTACCAAAGAAACACGTAGATAAGTGTTTAGTTTCGACTTCCGGCACCGCTAAATTGAAAGCAGAAGTTAGGGAAACATCCATTTCTTGCTCTTCCCTGAATGTCGTTCTGGTCGTCCTGCCACTCAGGGACAGGAAGGCGTGACCATGGGAGTTGCACTCGACCTGCGTCGTCCTGGCCACCTGCCATCGCAAAATTGTCCAACCCAGCGTCTGGGTCTCCTATGGTAAAGTCAGCATTCTCACCAGATTTATTCCTTGGACATTGTCCGCGTTACGACCATAACGTACTATTTCAGATGTCGAACTTTCATTGTCCACTTTAGGATCAGGACAAAACTTGGAGGAGAAGATGCCATTACAACTTAATAATATGTCCCTCAAAAGAGAATTCCCCAGATACTCCTACAGTTAAATATGCTTTATAATAATCTGAGTCAAGACTCCACCATACGTCTCCAGTAGTACATCTTACTTGATATAGGACTTATAGGTGTTTTTATTATTATTATTATTCTTTTGTACATATTTTCACAGATTAAGAGCTGTTATTCAACCTCAGTTCATTTCAAAGTCCAGTTCTAAGGTATACTGCCCACCCCCTGGGATGCCACCCACAATAGTAGATTAACACCCAGGTACCTACTTGCTGCTAGGTGAGCAGGGGCAGCAGGTGTAAGGACACAAGCCCAACGCTTCCACCCATGCCGGGGGTCAAACCATGGACACTCAGTATGTGAACTGAGTGCGCTACCAACCGAGCCACGGGACAAAGAACAATAAGCTTCCATATTGTTAAAGGCAGTAACAGTCACAGGTTGGTCAGATGTACTTAACGTCACTCTACTCTTACAACAGAATAAGGCTATGTACTCAACCACATCATCCTGGGAAATAGTAATGTTTGCTACTAGGAAGAAGTTGCATATAGGCTCGTGGTCTGTGGATTTACCAGTGTTCCCAGACGTACCACTATCCGAAGATTCCTCTGGAATGTGGAACAGTCGGTGATGGTATGACAGCTTTTGACAATATTTGCATTTCTAAGGTTCTGACAATTTATCTTCGACGTTAATTGCCTGTGAAAGTTCCTTGTCGGTAGGTGGAGGTTAGTCACCCACAGTGTCACTCTCTGAACCACCAGGAACAATTGTCACTCGGTGCCCATTGTTATTAAGGTACCGTCAGGAGGAAAGCTTGAGTGTATTAACTATCTCTAAAAGGAAAACTGAGTTTTGAACTTTTCTGCCTGGTTAGCTGCCTCAGTCACTATAAATATACGAAGATCCTGACTAATAGTCTCTTAAAAAGTTGCCCAGTAACACCATCTGCATGAGCTTAGTGAAGTTAGTGATGCCCGCTGACCCACAGTGATGCCCGCTGACCCACAGTGATGCCCGCTGACCCACAGTATACCCAGTGGTGAAGATTTTTGATTGCTCTCTAGCAAAGTTTATACAAGACAGCGAAGGTTAACGCTGAGTCAATTTGTACTTACGTCTATATTTGTTTTGGTATACACTGATACGCACTTATAACTGTAGACTTAACACTGTAGTGCACAAAGTCATCATCTGCTACACTGTCCTGTGAACAAGAGCCGCCCAGTGCTCGATCGGCCACTGCACTATATATAACGCTCTACGCTGGTACAATAATGCCGCCTTCGGGGTTTTTTTTTTTTTAACTGTCCGGCTGTCTCCCACCGAAGTAGAAAGGGCTTTTACATCACAGTTAAGATAAACCCCCAAACCGCAACATTCCCACTGTACTCTCCACCTCCAGGACTCAAGTCCAGCTAACCGGCTTCCCTGAATCCCTTCATAAATGTTATCTTGCTCACACTCCAACAGAACGTTAAATCATAAAAAAACTCTTCCCTCCACTCACTCCCATCTAACACATTCAAAAAAGCCTGTTGAATGTTCAAGTCCCTAGCACTCAAAACACATGCATTCCCCTTTTTTACTCCATGTATAAAATTCTTTGTCTCCACAGATGCCTCGATGCCTCACCCACTTTTCTCTCTTCGTCAATTTTATGGTTCACTTCATCTCTCATAGAACCACCTGACGACAAGTCCACTTCCAAAAATCTGAGCACATTCACTTCCTCCACACTTCCTCCACACTTCCTCCCTCCAATCTAATATCCAGCCTCTCATTGCCTATATTTTTTATACTCTCATCGCCGAGTTCTTTCCAATGTTTGCTTTTAATTTCCTTCTTTTACATATCCTTCCTGTTTACCAACGTTTGCCACTTCTCTTCCGAATCTCCTCAAAAACCGTGTCGTCAGCAGGAAACGACTGTGACAACTCCCACTCAGTGCCACACTCAGTGTCACACTCAGTGCCACACCTCTCCCCAGCACCCTAACATTCACTTCTTTTATAACCCCATCTATAAATTTGTTAAATAACCAGGATGATATCATATATCTGTCTAAGACCTCTGGGTTAGTAACCCAAGATAACCCAAATAAGCCAAGTTGGTTTATTTCCATTGTGGTCCATTGCTCCATTTCCTCAGGATGCCACCCACAACAGTCGACTAACACCCAGGTGCTTACTTACTGCTAGATGAACAGGAGCAAAATGTATAAGGAAGCAAGTCCAACGTTCCTCTCCTCCCAGAATCGAACCCGCGTCATTCAGTTGTGAGTCACAGGAGCTAGTACTCGCTCTACGAGCCACTGTTAGCACTAAAACACATTACTTGGCACATTGCACATATTGAAAATGAGCTGCAGGTCCCTGGCGGCTCCGCCAACCTCTCCAACATTCACTTTGATTTCTTTGAAATTCAACCACAGATGCTGTTTCTGAGAGAGAGAGAGAGAGAGAGAGAGAGAGAGAGAGAGAGAGAGAGAGAGAGAGAGAGAGAGAGAGAGAGAGAGAGAGAGAGAGAGAGAGAGAGAGGCACGAAGAGGGGAAGAGATGGCATGCGATAGAAGTAGAGATGGAGGATGGGAAGGAGAAACTGAAGGTGGGAGGGAAGAAAGGAGAGAGAGAGAGAGAGCGAGAGCGAGAGCGAGAGAGAGAGGTGGAGGAGGGAGAGAGAAGAGAAGGGAGGGAGTGTTACCGAACAAGACGTTGAATTGAATTTTAAACAATAATGCTTGTTCCCTTCCAGGAATAGTGATGGTGACACCGGTGGTGGTGATGGTTGTGGTGATAGTGATGGTGATAGTGGTGATGGTGATAGTGGTGATGGTGATAGTGGTGATAGTGGTGATGGTGATAGTGGTGATAGTGGTGATGGTGATAGTGGTGATGGTGATAGTGGTGATGGTGATAGTGGTGATGGTGATAGTGGTGATGGTGATAGTGGTGATGGTGATAGTGGTGATAGTGGTGATAGTGGTGATGGTGATAGTGGTGATGGTGATAGTGGTGATAGTGGTGATGGTGATAGTGGTGATAGTGGTGATGGTGATAGTAGTGATGGTGATAGTGGTGATGGTGATAGTGGTGATAGTGGTGATGGTGATAGTGGTGATAGTGGTGATGGTGATAGTGGTGATGGTGATAGTGGTGATAGTGATAGTGGTGATAGTGATAGTGGTGATAGTGGTGATAATGATAGTGGTGATAGTGGTGATGGTGATAGTGGTGATAGTGGTGATGGTGATAGTGGTGATGGTGATAGTGGTGATGGTGATAGTGGTGATGGTGATAGTGGTGATGGTGATAGTGGTGATGGTGATAGTGGTGATGGTGATAGTGGTGATGGTGATAGTGGTGATGGTGATAGTGGTGATGGTGATAGTGGTGATAGTGGTGATGGTGATAGTGGTGATGGTGATAGTGGTGATGGTGATAGTGGTGATGTATGGTGATAGTGGTGATGGTGATTGTAGATGGTGAATGGTGATTGGTGAAGTGGTGATGGTGATAATGGTGTCTGAGTATGGTGATAGTGTGATGGTGATAGTGATAGTCTGATGAGTCTCAGTGAAAACATGAGTGCTTCTTCTAAAGGTCTTTCATAAACATGAGTTCCTTGAGTCATGAGTCACTCAGTGACCTCCATAGGTCGACCTGACGTGAAACGTGGCTCGATCGAAGCGAGCTGCCATCAGTCAGAATCATGACCATCTACTGGATGTCTCTTTCCTATTTCTATCTGTCCTATATGTGGCTCTGAGGATATACTGAGTCATATTAGATGATATCGTCGATGAATGAGTGAGTGCATTCTATGGATCTCTCGTAGGATGGTCACTTGAAGTGGGAGCGTCTCTCAAACTGGCTCACTACATGAGCTCCATCTCTGAGCTCTCTCTGATGGCTTCTAAAATGAGTCTCTGAGCACAGGTCTTCATACACTGAGCTCCATCTCAAGACACTGGCTCATCGTCCGAACATGAGACTCTCTCGAACTCTGAGCTCCTCTAGCTGAGCTCACTTGAGCTCACTCAAAACACTGAGCTCTCTCACAACCTGAGCTCCCTCGAACTGACTCCTCACGAACACTGAGCTCCTCCTACTAAACACTGGCTCACTCAACATGACTCCTCTACACTGAGCTCCTCTCCTAAACAGGCTCCCCTAGAAACTGCTCCATTGATGAGCTCTATAAACATGAGCTCTCACTTGAAAGCACTGAGCTCATATCTCAGAAACACTGAGCTTCTCACACAGAGTCTCTCATAAACATGAGCTCATCTCGACACTGAGCTCCCTCTGAAACACTGAGCTCTCCTCACAAACACTGAGCTCCTCTCAGAAACACTGAGCTCCTCCTCACTAAACACTGAGCTCCTCCTCATCTAGTCTAGAACACTGAGCTCCATCCTACACATGGCTACTCGATGAGCTCCTCCTATCGAAACACTGAGCTCCATCTCACTGAAACACTGAGCTCCTCCTCAGAAACACTGAGCTCCATCACGAACACTGAGGCTCACTCCTCAGAACACTGAGCTCACTCACGTCACTGAGCTCTCTCAAAACACTGAGCTCCACCTCACTGAAACACTGAGCTCCTCCTCACAATGAGTCCTACTGCATGGCTCCTCACTAACACTGAGTCCTCTAAACATGGCTCCTCCTCACTAACACTGAGCTCCTCTCAACCTGCCCCTAAACACTGAGCTCCATCTCAGAAACACTGAGCTCCTCCTCACGAACACTGAGCTCCATCCTCACTAAACACTGAGCTCCTCATAACTGGCTTCCTCAGAAACACTGAGCTCCCCTCACGAAACCTGAGTCCTACGAACACTGAGCTCCTCCTCCACTGGATGAAACACTGAGCTCCTCCTCACTAAACACTGAGCTCCTCTCACTAGACACTGAGCTCCCTCACTGAAACACTGAGCTCCTCCTCTACAGAACACTGAGCTCCCCTCACGAAACACTGAGCTCCTCCTACGAAACACTGAGCTCCTCCTCACTAAACACTGAGCTCCTCCTCACGAAACACTGAGCTCTCTCACTAAACACTGAGCTCTCTCACAAACACTGAGCTCCTCTCACGAAACACTGAGCTCCTCCTCACTACACTGAGCTCTCTCACTAAACACTGAGCTCCTCCTCACTAAACACTGAGCTCCTACAACTCCTAAACACTGAGCTCTCCTCACAAACACTGAGCTTCATCTCACGAAACACTGAGCTCCTCCTTACAAACACTGAGCTCCACCTCACTAAACACTGAGCTCCACCTCACTGAAACACTGAGCTCCCCTCACGAAACACTGAGCTCCTCCTACAACACTGAGCCTAACACTGAGCTCCTCCTCACAAACACTGAGCTCCTCTCACGAAACACTGAGCTCCTCCTCACTAAACACTGAGCTCCTCCTCACAAACACTGAGCTCCTCTCACGAAACACTGAGCTCCTCCTCACAAACACTGAGCTCCTCCTCACAAACACTGAGCTCCTCCTCACGAAACACTGAGCTCCTCTCACGAAACACTGAGCTCCTCCTCACTAAACACTGAGCTCCACCTCACTAAACACTGAGCTCCTCCTCACAAACACTGAGCTCCTCCTCACAAACACTGAGCTCCACCTCACGAAACACTGAGCTCAATCTCACGAAACACTGAGCTCCTCCTCACGAAACACTGAGCTCCATCTCACGAAACACTGAGCTCCTCCTCACTAAACACTGAGCTCCACCTCACTAAACACTGAGCTCCTCCTCACGAAACACTGAGCTCCTCCTCACGAAACACTGAGCTCCTCCTCACTAAACACTGAGCTCCTCCTCACTAAACACTGAGCTCCTCCTCACTAAACACTGAGCTCCTCCTCACTAAACACTGAGCTCCTCCTCACTAAACACTGAGCTCCATCTCACGAAACACTGAGCTCCTCCTCACGAAACACTGAGCTCCTCCTCACTAAACACTGAGCTCCTTTTCACTAAACACTGAGCTCCTCCTCACTAAACACTGAGCTCCACCTCACGAAACACTGAGCTCCTCACGAAACACTGAGCTCCTCCTCACTAAACACTGAGCTCCACCTCACGAAACACTGAGCTCCTCCTTACCGAAACACTGAGCTCCTCCTCACTAAACACTGAGCTCCACCTCACGACACTGACTCCTCCTACGAAACACTGAGCTCCACCTCACGAAACACTGAGCTCCTCCTTACGAAACACTGAGCTCCTCCTCACGAAACACTGAGCTCCTCCTCACGAAACACTGAGCTCCTCCTCACGAAACACTGAGCTCCTCCTCACTAAACACTGAGCTCCACCTCACGAAACACTGAGCTCCTCCTCACGAAACACTGAGCTCCTCCTCACGAAACACTGAGCTCCTACCTCACGAAACACTGAGCTCCTCCTCACAGAAACACTGAGCTCCTCCTACGAAACACTGAGCTCCTCCTCACGAAACACTGAGCTCCACCTCACGACACACTGAGCTCCTCCTACGAAACACTGAGCTCCTCCTCACGAAACACTGAGCTCCTCCCACACTGAGCGAACACTGAGCTCCACCTCACGAAACACTGAGCTCCTCCTTACGAAACACTGAGCTCCTCCTCACGAAACACTGAGCGCCTCCTCACGAAACACTGAGCTCCTCCTCACTAAACACTGAGCTCCACCTCACGAAACACTGAGCTCCTCCTCACGAAACACTGAGCTCCTCCTTACGAAACACTGAGCTCCTCCTCACGAAACACTGAGCTCCTCCTCACGAGAACTCACTGACCGCTCCTCACTAAACACTGAGCTCCACCTCACGAAACACTGAGCTCCTCCTCACTAAACACTGAGCTCCACCTCACGAAACACTGAGCTCCACCTCACGAAACACTGAGCTCCTCCTCACGAAACACTGAGCTCCTCCTCACTAAACACTGAGCTCCTCCTCACTAAACACTGAGCTCCTCCTCACTAAACACTGAGCTCGCTTATCTGGAGTCTACCTGGAGGGTGTTCCGGGGGTCAACGCCCCCGCGGCCCGGTGTATGACCAGGCCTCGGGGTATATCAGCGCCTGATCAACTAGGCTGTTACTGCTATCCCCCCCCAGACACTGCTCTTAATCCATATTACCCATACTACCTTCCCAGCATATTTCAGTAAGGTCAGAACTGATTTGATCCCTGAACTTTGAAGCTGAACTTTCAGAACACATCCTTGTGACTGTGTATGTGTGTGTGTGTGTGTGTGTGTGTGTGTGTGTGTGTGTGTGTGTATTACAAACACAGGTGTACACTATGGCCTGCACACCTGGCCGAAGTACGTTAACTACTTAGGAACGAGCGAAAAGGCAGCAGAGATGAAGAATGGCTGTATTGCCTTCATTAAAACACGCTGGAATTTACAAGGTATATATACATAGCCTATGTAGAGTATTTACAGCTATGTACAATGAGGCAAAAATGCAAGCACAAGACACGGTGAGAACCGTAGCGACCAGCAGTGAAGGTAAGTCTACCAAAGTTGTTTCACAAGTGCACCACATCGCTTCACAGCTTTGGTGGGCTTCCTTGTGATTGGCTGGTTGAACCAAGGTACTGGTGTAACGACGTGGCTCCTGATCATTAAGCCTTTACCACCTGGTTCGCTGGTCGGGAGACATGTATATATGGGTGTGTGATACATCGCCTTACTGAAAGAAATGTCCTCATTGGGGTCAATATGCTCAGGCAAGCCCATTCAATCCCTTGCACAGAAGCCCTCCAAACTTTCCTCATCACTGGTAAACACTCCTTCAGAAGGGGCATAAAAACTGGAACTGACCTCCGCATGAGCCAAATACTTGACCTATGTCAAGTAAGACAACAGCGACACTTACCCGCTTCATGGGATATTACCCCATTCCTAACCACTATCCCTCCCTCCCTTTTGCTCCAAAAGAAATTTCTTAAATCACAACCAAAGCTTCGTCTTGGAGCCAAACAGGATGCCTTAAGCTGTATTGAAAATTTAGTCACACAGAACACTCACAAATTATTTACGTTGATGGTTCCGTACACCAATCCACTGGTGCAGCTGGTAGTGCTGCTGTTGTCGTACACTGGTGCAGCTGGTAGTGCTGGTGTTGTCGTACACTGGTGCAGCTGGTAGTGCTGGTGTTGTCGTACACTGGTGCAGCTGGTAGTGCTGCTGTTGTCGTACAGAGTGATGGCTCTCTTAAAGAAATTGGAGCACGCATCAATAACTCAAATGTGTCCATGTATCTAAGGTTGACACTTTAATTGTTTCTTATTCTCTATCATCTATAAATGCTCTCAACTCATTAAATATAAACTGTGCATGTTTGTGTCAGAAGCCAGACACAGGTATGGTAGGACAGTGGAGTCGGAGTACACCTTCTGTGCATCCCATCTCACATTGGTCTTCAGATACATGATAGAACTGATGAATTGGCTAAGTAGATTAGGGAGTAGATTACAATCTTGGCTTGTCAGTTAGCAGTTTGAGAACAATAATACGAAAAGAACTTCAACTGAACTTTATTGACTTAAGACTCAGGGAGATTGACACCAGTCAGTCCATCTATCATCATTCTATCATGCAGGAGGAGCCACATGTCTATGGTGCATCCAACAAAATAAGCAGACTCTTGGATGTCACTACCGCCCGCCTCCGGCTGGGTTACAAGTATCTTTGGCAGGTTAAATCACCACCACCAGATGTAGACCAAACAAGATGTAAACTTTTCCTGATAGACAATTGTCACACCCTGCGTCATTATGTACTGGAGTGCGTCACACCCTGCGTCATTATGTACTGGAGTGCGATAAAATTAATGAATCAAAAGACAACTCACTCAGAAATGTTCAAGAAATGGCAAAGTATTTTATCCACAGTGGTATATTACAAACCATTCTAGAAAAATACCCTGACATTGCTCACTGTAAATAAAGTGTGTGCGTGCGTGTGTGTGTGTGTGTGTGTGTGTATGTGTATGTGCGCGCGTGTGTGTGTGTGACCAAATTAATATCTGCATAAATAACTCATTACGATTGTGATCGGATTTAAACATATAAATAGTTCATTACCTCTGTAACTTGTTCATCTATCAAAACTTTGCGTCCCAGTCCCTGGACCCATTATGTCCCCCTGTAATACTTTGACTACCGCCCACACCATGCGTATGGTGGGCATAATAAACTGATATACGCCGAATAAAATGTAATATACTATTAGTATGTCTCAGTGTGTGTGTGTACTCACCTAATTGTACTCACCTAGTTGTGGTTGCAGGGGTCGATTCACAGCTCCTGGCCCCCGCCTCTTCACTGGCCGCTACTGGGTCACTCTCCCTGCGCCATGAGCTTTATCATACCTCTTCTTAAAGCTATGTATGGAACCTGCCTCCACTACATCGCTTCCCAAGCTATTCCACTTCCCGACCACTCTGTGACTGAAGAAATACTTCCTAACATCCCTGTGATTCATCTGATTCTTCAACTTCCAACTGTGTCTCCTTGTTGCTGTGTCCCATCTCTGGAACATTCTGTCTCTGTCCACCTTGTCAATTCCTCTCAGTATTTTATATGTCGTTATCATGTCCTCCCTATCTCTCCTTTCCTCCAGTGTCGTCAGGTCGATTTCCCTTAACCTCTCCTCATAGGACATACCCCTTAGCTCCGGGACTAGTCTTGTTGCAAACCTTTGCACTTTCTCTAGTTTCTTTACGTGCTTAGCTAGGTGTAGGTTCCAAACTGGTGCTGCATACTCCAGTATGGAACTAACGTACACAGTGTACAGGGTCCTAAACGATTCCTTATTGAGATGTCGGAATGCTGTTCTTAGGTTTGCTAGGCGCCCGTATGCTGCAGCAGTTATTTGGTTGATGTGCGCCTCAGATGTGCCTGGTGTTATACTCACCCCAAGATCTTTTTCCTTGAGTGGTGTTTGTAGTCTCTGGCCTCCCAAGACTGTACTCCGTCTGCGGTCTTCTTGCACTTCCCCAAACTTCATGACTTTGCACTTGGTGGGGTTGAACTCCATGAGCCAATTGCTGGACCAGGCTTGCAGCTTTTGTAGTTCTGCCTGGTCCTCGTCCGATTGAATTCTTCTCATCAACTTCACATCATCTGCAAACAGGGACACTTCGGAGTCTATTCCTTCCGTCATCTCGTTCACAAATACCAGAAACAGCATTGGTCCTAGGACTGACCCCTGTGGAACCCCACTCGTCACAGGCGCCCACTCTGACACCTCTCCAAGTGCCATGAATCGCTGCTGTCTTCCTGACAGGTATTCCCTGATCCATTGTAGTGCCTTCCCTGTTATCCCTGCCTGTGTGTGTGTGTGTGTATGTGTGTATGTACTCACCTATTTGTGGTTGCAGGGGTCGATACTTAGCTCCTGGCTCCGCCTCTTCACTGATCACTACTAGGTCCTCTCTATCCCTGCTCCATGAGCTTTATCATACCTCGTCTTAAAGCTAGGTATGTTTAATGCCTCCACTACCTCACTTTCCAGACTATTCCTCTTCCTGACAACTCTGTGACTGAAGAAATACTTCCTAACATCCCTGTGATTCATCTGAGTCTTCAACTTCCAATTGTGACCCCTTGTTTCTGTGTCCCATCTCAGGAACATCATGTCTCTATCCAACTTATCTATTCCCCGCAGTATTTTGTATGTCGTTATCATGTCTCCCCTAACCCTCCTGTTCTCCAGTGTCGTCAGGCCGATTTCCCTTAACCTTTCTTCGTATGACATTCCCCTTAGCTCTGGAACTAGCCTTGTTGCAAACCTTTGCACTTTCTCTAATTTCTTGACGTGCTTGACCAGGTGTGGGTTCCAAACTGGTGCTGCATACTGTACACGGTGTACAGTGTCTTGAACGATTCCTTACTGAGGTATCGGAACGCTATTCTCAGGTTTGCCAGGCGCCCATATGCTCGTTGATGTGTGCTTCCGGTATTATACTCACCCCAAGATCTTTTTCCTTGAGTGAGGTTTGCAGTCTTTAGCCACCACTCTGTCTGCGGTCTTTTTTGCCCTTCTCCGATCTTCATGACTTTACATTTGGCGGGGTTAAATTCGAGTAGCCAGTTGGTGGACCACGTGTTCAACCTGTCCAGGTCTCGTTTTAGTCCTGCCTGATCCTCATCTGATTTAATTCTCTTCATTAACTTCACATCATCTGCGAACAGGGACACTTCTGAGTCTATCCCTTCCATCATGTCATTCACATATACCAAAAATAGCACCGGTCCTAGGACTGACACCTGTGGGATCCCGCTCGTCACGGGCGCCCATTGTGATACCTCGTCATGTACCATGACTCGTTGCCTCCCTGTCAGGTATTGTCTGATCCTTTGCAGTGCCCTTCCTGTTATACGTGCCTGATCCTCTAGCTTCTACACTAATCTCTTGTGAGGAACTGTGTCGAAGGCCTTCTTGCAGTCCAAGAAAATGCAGTCAACCCACCCCTCTCTGTCGTGTCTTCTGTTACCCTGTCATAAAACTCCAGAAGGTTTGTGTGTGTGTGTGTGTGTGTGTGTGTGTGTGTGTGTGTGTGTGTGTGTGTGTGTGCGTGTGTATGCAAGACAACCTCGCTGATGTGGTGGTCAGAGTTCGCAGGACAATGTTATGTATCGTACCAGATCCTCATCACTCACCAAATCCTAATAACACGATTACAAACAAATCAGGGAACGGGTGAGGGATTAAACCCATGGGGAGTGAAACCTGAAACTGGCTTACAATGGGTTCAACCCTCCCCCTCCCCCAACGTTCCCTGATCAGATCCTCATTATTCGTGAACCTAAGATGAAGAGTATTTTGTAGTCTGTTAGGTTACGCTATTTGCTGACTCCAGGTGAGTTTATCTGCCTTAATAGTTTGTGTGCGTGAGACTGCTCAGCCCACGCCAGATGTTCCTCCGCTTTTACAACATTTGCTGTACAAGCGGACAGATATATATTTTAGGTACGTGTGGGAGTACATGGGCAAGACAGATATATATTTTAGGTACGTATGGGAGTACATGGGCAAGACAGATAGATATTTTAGGTACGTGGGAGTACATGGGCAAGACAGATAGATATTTTAGGTACGTGGGAGTACATGGGCAAGACAGACAGATATTTTAGGTACGTGGGAGTACATGGGCAAGACAGACAGATATTTTAGGTACGTGGGAGTACATGGGCAAGAGAGATATTTTAGGTACGTGGGAGTACATGGGCAAGACAGACAGATATTTTAGGTACGTGGGAGTACATGGGCAAGACAGACATATTTTAGGTACGTGGGAGTACATGGGCAAGAGAGATATTTTAGGTACGTGGGAGTACATGGGCAAGACAGACAGATATTTTAGGTACGTGGGAGTACATGGGCAAGACAGACAGATATTTTAGGTACGTGGGAGTACATGGTCAAGACAGATAAGATAGATAAAGGAGGACTAAAAAGTTCACATCTACCCGATCTGATCAAAAGAACTTTTTACTCTTATGTAGATTAATGACTGGCATGTATTATCTGGATGTTTGAGGCAGGGATAGCAAAGCAGAAGGCTCTCTCCCCACCCTTGACTCCCTCTGGCCACTTATTATTATTATTATTATTTATGGAAAAGCTCTAAACTTTAGGTGTCATAAAGCATCTGGGAAATAGAAAGTAATCAGGTTCCATCCGAGGAAAGGGAGGACAAGTTCAGTTCCTTGGATCAAGCTTCCCTCCGGCCACTGCAGGCGTGGAACTGGAAGACATATACTATATCGTATTAAAACAAAAATCGTCATGGAATCTAAAGTAGAAAGATAAGTAGAGAGAAGGTCGGGACTACAACTACGTCTACCTAACAGTGTAGTCTCTAGCGTCACTACTGTGTACTACATTGCTTCTCACAGAGCTGTGTGAACCAGTGGTTCTACTTCTGGGTACTGTGGTGTAATTGAACACTCACCACTGCTATGTATGACCACCACAATCACAACTACTGCTGCCAATTCTACAACTACTGTTATTAGTAATTCGGTTGGCTCGTTGCCAACTGCTCGTCGTGACGTGGCTGCTAAACCAACAGTAGGATTCTGTTGGTTTGCGTGTACTCCAGCGTGGCATCTGCTTCCAATACCTGGCAAGTGCTTGTCCAGCTGGATCGTAAATGATTGTATTGTCTTTGCTCTTACACCTTCAGCGGCTAGTATCGTAAACGATTGTTGTACAGTGCCAGCGCTTTGATGAATACTAGATGGATTTCGGTCGCTGCGCTGTCCAAGAAAGGTATCCCCGTGTTGCGTAACCCGTCCCCTCTACCTCAGTATCCCCGTGTTGCGTAACCCGTCCCCTCTACCTCAGCATCCCCGTGTTGCGTAACCCGTCCCCTCTACCTCAGTATCCCCGTGTTGCGTAACCCGTCCCCTCTACCTCAGTATCCCCGTGTTGCGTAACCCGTCCCCTCTACCTCAGTATCCTCGTGTTGCGTAACCCGTCCCCTCTACCTCAGTATCCCCGTGTTGCGTAACCCGTCCCCTCTACCTCGGTACACGAGACTGGAGTACCACAGAGTGCGGTATACATTGGTAATGTAGTAAAATATTAACGTTGAAGATTTAAAGTGACTCAGAAGTAACATTTACAAGTCATAGTTTGGAAACATATCCAAATTTCTTCAATAATAATAATAATAAATTAGGACACAGATACCAAATATAATTCCACCCTTTTCAAAAGACCAAAGAGATCAATATCTCTAGATACACAAGAGCATTTGCTTGAAGCCGCTCAGATTTTGAGCTATAAAGTAATTAGCATGAAAGTTAATCAGATGCAACACTCAGAAATCATGGCATAAAAGGCAGTATTTCAATATTTTACCATTTTTTTCTTTCAAAAAGTAAATCGGATCCCAAACTGGCTAAAATGAATCCAAGGTTTTTCCTCTAAGTTTTACTGATCAGCTTTTAAGAAGTTAAGTTTTATGTAAGTTTAGTGAACTTAACATATAACTGTTCAACACTGGTCTTGAGGACACTGATGTTATAGACTCATAAAAGAACATTAAGTTAATTTAAGTTAATAAAGACAAACATTGTGACTTATTTCTGATCATGAGAAACATTCTCCAATTATTTCACAGAAACCAATTTTATTAATAAAATTGTCACGTCATAACTTACACAATCTAACATCAACACATTGTTTACCTTTGTGGAAAACACAGCAGCACTAAAAGTTTCAACCCGACCAGAAGATGCATTTTCCAGTTATTGCTCAGAATCCAACAAAATTTGTGCCTACACACCCATGAAACGTTATAGCCATTCCATGACTCATCAACCATTGATGATTATGCCTTCAGTGGCATCATTGCTAAACCCGAAGGGGTCATATAGAGCCTTTGAAATGGGAGGCATTCAAATTCAGTCAGAGCAAGGAAAAATAAGTCCCGTTCCTTGGATCGAGAGCCTTTCACCAGCATCAATGCAAAATAATACAAGGAAGTAACATTATACTATACCATTTTAAGATTAAAAGTGCCATTAAACCAGGCATCATGTGTGCCTCCTCTACCATGCACCTAATTTATATATACTACATCTATGGTATAAATCTTGATAATAAATACCGACAAGGTGGTTTAGAAAGACACGTAAGCAAACACTAGGACATATTTATTAGAAAACGTTTCGGTCCTTGTACCTTGATGCTGATGACCTGAAGAATGCCATGTTGGGTGAGGACGGGTATGATCACGTGACTCCTGTGTTGCTGGGTAGGTGCTGCTTCGCCTGCTTGACTATCATGTATGGTAATGTTTTAGAAATTTTGTGGTTTCCAGTGTTACGTTCTATTGTGTCGGTGACGGAGATTAGCGAGGCTTCTAGACATCGTCGGCGTCTGAGGTCTTGTTCGGTGAGAAGGAGTTGTGCCTCATCCCAGTTCATCAAATGCCCCGTGGAGTCTCTGTGGAGGACACAGGCGTACCTTAAGTCGTCTCTGTTACAGGCACTTCGATGATCGTTCAGGCGGACCGCAAGATCTCTGCCTGTTTCCCCTACATATTTCTTGGGACAGACTCCACAGGGGATGGTGTTAGAAGTGATCAAGGTCCCAGGACCTAAACGTTTTCTAATAAATATGTCAGTGTTTGCTTACGTGTCTTTCTAAACCAACTACATCTATATATACTACATCTGCTGGAACATTTTCATTCCCCTTTTTAATATGTATCTAAAAACAGTATTCGAGTAAATTATTCTTTCGTTGTGAAATCCACGTTGATTCCCGGTTATTTTTTTTTTTCTAAAAAATTAAGTATACCTTCGTAATAATAGTCTCTTTTTGTTTGCCTAAAAGTTGATGTTAAGTTGATGGGACGACAGTTGAGTGTGCAAGTCTCGTCTCTGAATACTGACGTAACATTTACTAGTTTTCACTATCTGTGCACTTTTCTTTTAATACACAAATAACCCGCACATAGAAGACTGAAACTTATGACGACGTTTCGGTACGACTTAACCATAAACTAGTCACACACACTAACACAAGAAGGTTATTTGTGCATTGTTCCAGTCACAATATTGTGCCTTTTCGTTCTTTCTTGTAACGATTTGTTGAACGTTACCGTCAGTGAGTCAGCGATCTGGTGTGTTATGTCCTTATAACTCTGACAGCAGCACGTCTAGTACACTTGATTTGTTATTGTTTTCTTCTCGGGGTAATTTAATGTCAGGACTGCTAACTATGTTAACATTCAGTTTCTCAAGACTGAGGCCATAAACATTTCGCTCCCTGGGATCATTGGTGTCGCTCCCTGGGATCGCTGGTGTCGCTCCCTGGGATCGTTGGTGTCGCTCCCTGGGATCGTTGGTGTCGCTCACTGGGTATGGTGTCGCTCACCGGGATCGTTGATGTCGCTCACTGGGATCGTTGGTGTCGCTCCCTGGGATCGTTGGTATCGCTGTTGTTGTTGTTTGGACGTCGTGGTCATTAGCAAGTATTTAGTTAGATATTTGTGGTCATTAAAGGCATATAGTTAGTTTTGTCTTAGTGGTTATTAACAGAATATGGTTAGATAGATTTTTGTGGTAATTAGCAGTTCGTAGTTAGTTTGGTTTTGGTGATAATTAGTTTGAATCGAATGATATAGTGGTCAGTGTTTACTAGTTTTTTTTCTGATGATGACATAGTGTCACTATCGAATCATCAAGCTACGGGATATTCGGGGCTACTTTCCATATTTTTTTAGGGCCAGTACTCGATTTTCAATGTCCAGTCTTTGAAGTGCCAGGAAGTTGTCTCTAGTTACTGTGTGCAAAAAAAAAAAAATAACCATGTTCTTACTTTCAATATTCTCTGCTAAGATTTCGACTACACCATCAAGTTGGAACGAGTGAGCGACTCTTCACCATAGACATCAACCCCTCACTCGCCCTGTTTCCTGACAAACCTTACCTAACCTAACCAAACCTTACCTAACCTAACCAAACCTTACCTAACCTAACCAAACCTTACCTAACCTAACCAAACCTTACCTAACCTCACTCGTATCCCGTTTTTCGGCTCCCATGTGAGTGGGTTGAACTCACATGTGTCGTCGTCAGTGGAGTCTTCTACGTGAAAGCTTTAACCATTACATGCAACTCGGTGAGGCGTACACTGCTAAACGCTTATTTTCTCGTTGTTGATTTTGCACGATATTACTTGGTCGGTTTGTTGAACCGATTTTTTTTTAATGAGAGTATCTGAGGCACTGATGAGGCACCTTCTGACTTTGTTGCCAGTTCAACCTGAATCCCAGGAGATGGTGTATCCTCGTTACTCCCTGGCATTCATTCCTTGTTGCTTCCTGGCAGTGATGGATCACTCTGTGGTCTGAATGATTGTGACTGCCAATGTTTGTCTGATGATCACCTGGCTGGTACCTGTTAGCTCCTCTCAGCTGGTATACGGGGCAGTTTGTGTTAAACCATTGTTTCTGTTTTATCATTGTTAAACCATTGTTTCTGTTTTATCAATGTTAAACCATTGTTTCTTGTTTACCAGTGTTAAATCATTGTTTCTGGTTTATCAATGTTAAATCATTGTTTCTGGTTTATTAAAACACACTTTAGGGTGAAAAAGTCTACAGAAGGTAGATCATCACAAGCCCTTAGTTGAGAGATCCCGGCAGTACCTGGGGTGGCAGTGCCTAGGGTTACAGTACCTGGGGTCGCAGTGGCTGGGGTCACAGTACCTTAGGTCGCAGTACCTGGAGTCACGGTACCTAAGGTGGCAGTACCAGGGTCACAGTATCTGGGGTGGCAGTTCCTGGGGGTCCCAGTGTCTGAGGTCACAGTACCTGGTGATTACAGTGTCTGGGGTCACAGTACCTGGAGTCCATAGTGTCTTGGGTCACAGTGTCTGGGGTCACAGTACCTGGTGGTCACAGTGTCTGGGGTCACAGTACCTGGGGTCACAGTGCCTGGGTTCACAATACCAAGAGGTCATAGTGTCTGGAGTCACAGTAACTGGGGGTCATAGTGTCTGGGGTCACAGTTCCTGGGGTAACAGTGCCTGGGTCACAGTACCTGGGGGTCATAGTGTCTGGGGTCACAGTACCTGGGGTCACAGTACTTGGGGGTCATAGTGTCTGGGGTCACAGTGCCTGGGGTCACAGTACCTGGGGTGGCACTGGACAGGTCCAATATTTCATTCATAAAAAATACTACGAATATAAAAATATGTCTTCTTGTGGCACACTTCTGAGCCTTGACCTGACATCTCTCTCTCCCTCTCTCTTCCTCTCCTTTCATCACTCTCTTCCACACTTCATCATTCTCCTCTACTTCATAACTCTCTTCCTCACTTCATCGTTCCTCTCCTCACTTCATTCTTCTCATCACTTCATCATTCTTCTCCTCACTTCATCATTCTTCTCATCACTTCATCATTCTTCTCCTCACTTCATCATTCTTCTCCTCACTTTATCATTCTTCTCCTCACTTCATCATTCTTCTCATCACTTCATCATTCTTCTCATCACTTCATCATTCTTCTCATCACTTCATCATTCTTCTCCTCACTTCATCATTCTTCTCCTCACTTCATCGTTCCTCTCCTCACTTCATCTTTCTTCGCACTTCATCATTCTTCTCTTCACTTCATCATTCTTCTCTTCACTTCATCATTCTTCTCTTCACTTCATCATTCTTCTCTTCACTTCATCTTTCTTCTCACTTCATCATTCTTCTCTTCACTTCATCATTCTTCTCTTCACTTCATCATTCTTCTCTTCACTTCATCATTCTTTTCTTCACTTCATCATTCTTCTCTTCACTTCATCATTCTTCCCCTCACTGCCTCTGAGTTAATGATACTCTTGAAGTCACTTGTTCTCTCCAGGCTGGAATATTGCTGTAGACCAACAGTTTCCTTCCAGCCAGGCGAGATTGCTGAGCTGGAAACCGTACACAGAACTTTCGCTGCTCGTATACACTCAATCAAACTTCAAAACTACTGAGAACGCCTGAAGTCCCCTCAACTGTATTCCTTGGAACGTAGTCGAGAAAGGTACTTCATAATTTGCACCTGGAAATTCCTGGAGGGACTGATCCCTAACCTACTTACTGGAATCACACCAATTGATGGCAAGAGACAGACGGTGCAAGATGCCTTCGATCAAAAGGACTGCGCGACGAGTACACTATGACAGAATTTGTTAAGTGTCAGAGGTCCCCTACTATTCAACGCCCTCCCTCTGTGCATAATGGAAATTACCATGTATACACAGGTATACACATATGCACACGCACAACCCCTCCCACACATACACACTTCATAATTTCTCTATTGTATTCACCTTCGACAAATCAACATCTTTGAAGGTACACATTGTACATAGAACAAAGTTACTCTGAACCCTAAAAAAACCGAACAGTGAAACACTGGACAATGTACAACTGAACAACTTTGTCTTGAACATTGAAGCACTTCTCACCAGACTCTGAACAACTTTGTACTGAACACAAGACATACTAAATGAATATAACTACGACCATAAATTTTAAAGGGGTGGACTGGTAAGCCAGCGGAAAGCCTCAGTCAGATGACTCAAAGCTCCAACGGCGAGTCATCATCTGACTAAGACCCGCGTCAGGAAACACTTGTCCTATTTCCTGACGAACTTTACCTAACCTAACACCAAACACTGGAGCCCTGCCTTCCAGAATCTGGCGCACTGCCTTCCAGAACCTGGAGCCCTGCCTTCTGGAACCTGGAACACTACCTTCCAGAACGTGGAGCACTGCCTTCCAGAACCTGTTGCACTGCATTTCAGAACCTGGAGCCCTGCCTTCTGGAACCTGGAGGACTGCCTTCTGGAACCTGGAGCCCTGTCTTCTGGAGCCTGGAGCACTGCCTCCCAGAACCTGGAGCCCTGCCTTAAAGAACCTGGAACACTGTCTTAAAGAACCTGGAGCACTGCCTTAAAAAACCTGGAGGACCTCCTTACAGAACCTGGAGCCTGCCTTCCAGAACCTGGAGCACTGTCTTCTGGAACCTGGAGCCCTGTCTTCTGGAACCCTGTCTTAAAGAACCTGTAGCACTGCCTTAAAGAACCTGGAGCACTGCCTTCCATAAGCTAGAGCCCTAATTTCCAGAACCTGGAGCCTTGCATTCCAGAACTTGGAGCATTGCCTTCCAGAACCTGAAGCCCTGATTTATAGAACATGAAGCACTGCCTTCCAAAACCTGGAGACCTGCCTTCCAGAACCTGGAACACTGCCTCCCAGAACGTGGAGCACTGACTTCCAGAACCTCTAGTCCTGCCTTCCAGAACCTGGAGCCCTGCCTTCTAGAACCTGGACTCCTGCCTTTCAGAACCTAGAGCCCTGTCTTATGGAACCTGGAGCACTGCCTTACAGAACCTGGAGCCCTGCCTTCCAGAACCTGTAATCCTGTCCAGAACCTGTAGTCCTGTCCAGAACCTGTAGTCCTGTCCAGAACCTGTAGTCCTGTCCAGAACCTGTAGTTCTGCCTTAGAGAACCTGGAACCCTGCCTTCTAAAACCTGGAGCACTGCCTTCCAGAATCTGCAGTTCTGCCTTCCCGAACCAAGAGCCCTGTCTTCTAGAACCTGGAGCCCTGCCTTCTAAAACTTGGAACACTGACTTCCAGAACCTGGAGCACTGACTTCCAAAACCTGGAACCCTGCCTTCCAGAACTTGGAACCCTGCCTTCTAGAACTTGGAGCACTGCCTTCCAGAACCTGGAGCACTGCCTTCCAGAACCTGGAACCCTGCCTTCCAGAACCTGGAGCACTACCTTCCTGAACATAGAGCCTTACCTTCTAGAACCCGGAGCTTTACCGTCTAGAACCTGGAGCCCTGACTTCAAAAATCTGGAGCCCTGCCTTCCAGAACCTAGAGCCCTTCCTTCCAAAACCTGGAGTTCTGACTTCTCTGCCTTCCAGAACCTAGGACCCTGTGTTCCAGACCCTAGAATCCTGCCTTCCAGAACCTGGAACCCTGCCTTCCAGAACCTGGAGCACTACCTTCCTGAACATAGAGCCTTACCTTCTAGAACCCGGAGCCCTGACTTCAAGAATCTGGAGCTCTGCCCTCCAGAACCTAGAGCCCTTCCTTCCAAAACCTGGAGTTCTGACTTCTCTCCCTTCCAGAACCTAGGACCCTGTGTTCCAGAACCTAGAATCCTGCCTTCCAGAACCTGGAACCCTGCCTTCCAGAACCTGGAGCACTACCTTCCTGAACATAGAGCCTTACCTTCTAGAACCCGGAGCTTTGCCGTCTAGAACCTGGAGCCCTGACTTCAAGAATCTGGAGCCCTGCCTTCCAGAACCTAGAGCCCTTCCTTCCAAAACCTGGAGTTCTGACTTCTCTGCCTTCCAGAACCTAGGACCCTGTGTTCCAGAACCTAGAATCCTGCTTTCCAGAACCTGGAACACTTCGTTTCAGAACTTAGAACCCTATCTTCCAGAAACTGGAAACTGGAACACTGCCTTCCAGAACCTGAACGGCAGGTTCTCCCTCTCGTTCCTACTCCCTCTCTTCTTCTCCCACCCTCTCTTCCCCTTCCTTCCATCCCTCGTCCGTACCCCCTCCCTCTCTCCCCCTCCCCCTCCCCTCCCTACCCTCTCTCAACCTCTACCTTCTACTTGACATCTTATAAATTGCTCATTTACCTTTGAATTGACAAGCAGGGTGCTGAGAGGAGGGAGGGGAGGGGGAGGGAGGTGAGAAGAGGGAGAGGGAGGTGCAAGAAAGGGAGAGAAAGGAGGGAGGAGAGGAAGAGAGGGAGAGGAGGAAGGGACAAGAGAGGGAGAGAGTAAGGAGGGAAAATAACAGGAAGCCAACTGTGGCCATCTGTGGGCAACTGTGGCCAACTGTGGTCATATGTGGCCAACGATGGCCAACTGTGGTCATCTGTGGTTATCTGTGGCAAACTATGACCAATTATAGCCATGTATGGCCATCTGAGAACTGTGTTCAATTGTGGCCAACTGTATCCATCTGTAGCAACTGTGGCCATTTGTACCCAACTGTGGCCAAACTATCTCTGGCTATTTTTGGCCATCTTTTACCAACTGCGACAAACTGTGGCCAATTGTGGCCACTTATGGTTATCTGTGGCCACTTTGGAAACTTGTGTTCAACTGTGGTCATCTGGTGTCAATTTTGGCCAACTGTTGACATCTATGGCTATCTGTAGCCAAATGTGGCCATCTGTGGCCAAATCAACTTTTTCTTGAAAATTATTAATCATGTAGTCATCATGGTAGTCATTACTGTGGTCATCACAGTCATCATTGTAATCATCACGGTAGTCATGGTAGTCATCATGGTAGTCACCATTGTAGTCTTTATGGTAGTCATCATGGTAGTTATCATCATAGTCATCATTGTTGTCATCACGGTAGTCATGGTAGTCATCATGGTAGTCACCATTGTAGTCTTTATGGTAGTCATCATGGTAGTCATCATTATAGTCTTTATGATAGTCATCATGGTAGTTATCATCCTAGTCATCATTGTTGTCATCACGGTAGTCATGGTAGTCATCATTATAGTCTTTATGGTAGTCATCATGATAGTTATCATCCTAGTCATCATTGTTGTCATCACGGTAGTCATGGTAGTCATCATGGTAGTCACCATTGTAGTCTTTATGGTAGTCATCATGGTAGTCATCATTATAGTCTTTATGGTAGTCATCATGGTAGTTATCATCCTAGTCATCATTGTTGTCATCACGGTAGTCATGGTAGTCATCATGGTAGTCATGGTAGTCATCATTCTAGTCTTTATGGTAGTCATCATGGTAGTCATCATTATAGTCTTTATGGTAGTCATCATGGTAGTTATCATCCTAGTCATCATTGTAGTCATCACGGTAGTCATGGTAGTCATCATGGTAGTCACCATTGTAATCTTTATGGTAGTCATCATGGTAGTCATCATTGCAGTCTTTATGGTAGTCATCATGGTAGTCATCTTGATAGTAATCATGGTAGTCATCATTATAGTCTTTATGGTAGTCATCTTGTTAGTCATCCTGGTAGTCATCATAGTAGTCATTATGGTAGTTATCATAATAGTCATCATAGTAGTCATCATAGTAATCTTTATGTTAGTCATCATTATAGTCATCATGGTAGTCATCATAGTAGTCATCTTGTTAGTTATCATGGTAGTCATCGTTGTAGTTTTTATGGTAGTGATCATGGAAGTCATTATGGTAGTGATCATGGTAGTCATCATTGTAGTCTTTATGATAGTCATGTAGGCATCTTGTTAGTCATCATGGTAATCATCATAGTAGTCATTATAGTGGTCATCATGGTAGTCATCATGGTAGTCATCATGTAGTCATCTTGTTAGTTATCATGGTAGTCATCGTTGTAGTCTTTATTGTAGTCATCATGTTAATCATCATTGCAGTCTTTATGGTAGTCATGTAGGCATCTTGTTAGTCATCAAGATAGTCATCATGGTAGTCATCATAGTAGTCATTATGGTGGTCATCATGGTAGTCATCATGGTGGTCAGCATGGTGGTCATCATGGTAGTCATCATGGTGGTCATCATGGTGGTCATCATGGTAGTCATGGTAGTCATCATGGTAGTCATCATAGTGGTCATCATGGTGGTCATCATGGTGGTCATCATGGTAGTCATCATGGTAGTCATCATGGTAGTCAGCATGGTGGTCAGCATGGTGGTCATCATGGTAGTCATCATGTTAGTCATCATGGTAGTCAGCATGGTGGTCATCATGGTAGTCATCATGGTAGTCATCATGGTGGTCATCATGGTAGTCATGGTAGTCATCATGGTAGTCATCATAGTGGTCATCATGGTGGTCATCATGGTGGTCATCATGGTAGTCATCATGGTGGTCATCATGGTGGTCATCATGGTAGTCATCATGGTAGTCATCATGGTAGTCAGCATGGTGGTCAGCATGGTAGTCATCATGGTGGTCATCATGGTAGTCATCATGGTAGTCATCATGGTAGTCATCATGGTAGTCATCATGGTGGTCATCATGGTGGTCATGGTTCTCATCCATCTTTACCATCCTTTTTTCCTTGCTTCTATCCCTCTCTCTTCTCCATATTCCTTCCATATTTTCCTCCTCTCTCTCTTTCTCTTTCTTCCCATCTCTCTCTCTCTCTCTTCTAGTTTCTTCTCACCACTTCACTAATGATGAAATGTAATTAGATAAGACTTATTGGTTTTTACTGAATGACCCATAATGTATCAGAGAGAGAGAGAGAGAGAGAGAGAGAGAGAGAGAGAGAGAGAGAGAGAGAGAGAGAGAGAGAGAGAGAGAGAGAGAGAGAGAGAGAGAGAGAGAGAGAGAAGAGAGAGAGAGAGAGAGAGAGAGAGAGAGAGAGAGAGAGAGAGAGAGAGAGAGAGAGAGAGAGAGAGAGAGAGAGAGAGAGAGAGAGAGAGAGAGGAGAGAGAGTGGCGTTAATGTAAACAATAGTATTCTTATGGAGCCTTTTTTGATTATTAAAAATATAAAACTGCATTTTGTGTGTGTGTGTGTGTGTGTGTGTGTGTGTGTGTGTGTGTGTACTCACCTATATGTGGTTACAGGGGTTGAGTCATAGCTCCTGGCCCCGCGTCTTCACTGGTCGATACTAATTCACCCTCTCCCTGCTCCATGAGCTTTATCATACGTCTTCTTAAAGCTATGTATGGAACTTGCTTCCACTACTTCACTCTCCAGATTATTCCACTTCCTGATAACTCTAAGGCTAAAGAAATACTTCCTAACATACCTATGACTCATCTGGGTTTTCAGCTTCCAATTTTGGCCCCTTGTTCCTGTATCCCATCTCTGAAACATTCGAGCCCTGTCCACCTTGTCAATTTTTCTCAGTATTTTATACGTTGTTATCATGTCCCCTCTTTCCCTCCTGTCCTCTAGTGTCATCAGGTTGAGTTCCCTTAACCTTTCCTCATAAGACATACCTCATAAGACACACGATTTGTCGTGTTGCAAATTTTTGCACTTTCTCCAATTTCGTGACGTGTTTGACTAGGTGTGGGTTCCATACTGGTGCTGCATACACCAGTATAGGCCTGACGTACACGGTGTACAATGTCGTGAATGACTCCTTACTCAGATGTCTAAACGCTAATCTCAGGTTTGCCAATCGCCCATATGCCGTCTGCGGTCTTCTGTGTCCTTCCCCAATCTTCATGACCTTACACTTACTGGGGTTAAACTCCAGGAGCCATTTGCCGGACCAGATTTGTAGTCTGTCCAGATCCCCTTGTAATCTTAACTGATCCTCGTCTGCTTGTATTCTCCTAATCAGTTTCACATCATCAGCGAATAGTGACACTTTTCAATCTATTCCTTCCATCATGTCATTCACGTATACAAGAAACAGCACCGGACCAAGGAACCCCCACTCGACACATGCGCCCACTCTGACACTTCATCACGTACCAACACTCGTTGTTTCCTTCCTGTCAGGTATTCTCGGATCCATTGCAGTACTTTCCCTATTATTTCTGCCTGTTCCTCTAATTTTTGCACCAGTCTCTTGTGTGGTACTGTGTCAAAAGCCTTCTTGCAGTCCAAAAAGATGCAATCTACCCATCCCTCTCTTTCCTGTCTTACTTCTGTTACCTTATCGTAGAACTCAAGTAGATTTGTGACACAGGATTTCCCATCTCTGAAGCCGTGCTGATTGTCATGTATGAGATCAATCTTTTCAATGTGTTCCACCACTCTTCTCCTGATAATCTTTTCCATGACTATACATACTATACAAGTCAGTGACACTGGTCTGTAGTTTAACGCTGCCTGTCTGTCTCCTTTCTTAAAAATTGGAACTACATTTGCTGTCTTCCACGCCTGAGGTAATTGTCCAGTTTCGATAGATTTACTGAAGATTGCTGCTAGCGGCACACGCAGTTCCTTTGCTCCCTCTCTCAGTATCCAAGGAGATATGTTATCTGTGCCCACCGCCTTTGAGGTATCTAGTTCACCTAGCAGTTTCTTCACCTCTACCTTGGTTATATGTATTGTGTCCAGCACCTGCTGGTGCACCCTACCTCCACGGTTTGTTGAAAGCATTCCTGTCTCTAGTGTGAATACTTTTCTAAATCTTGTGTTTAGTTCATCACATACTTCCTGGTCACTCTTTGTGAGCTCCCCTCCTTCTTTCCTCAGCCTGATTACCTGGTCCTTGACTGTTGTTTTTCTCCTAATATGACTGTATAACAACTTTGGTTCAGATTTGGCTTTTGATGCTATGTCGTTCTCGTATTGCCTCTGGGCCTCTCTCCTTATCCCAGCATATTTGTTTATGGTTCTTCTGCTCAACTCCTTGTTTTCTTGAGTCCTTTGCCTTCTATACTTTTTCCATGCTCTTGCACACTTGGCTTTGGCCTCATTATACCTCCAGTTAAACCATGGGCTCACTCTGGTCTTACCATTTTTTCTGTTACCCTTTGGTATGAACTTCTCCTCTTCCTCCCTGCACTTAGTGTCTTTCCCTCTAGTTCTCTTTCCCACTGCACTTCATGCAGGAAACTTCTCATTCCTATGTAGTCTCCTTTTTTGAAGTTCGGCTTCTCTCGTTGTTCTCGCGCTGATCACTAGCGCCAAGGGATCTTTCGTGTGTGATATCCCCTATGTCTGAACTATTCAAGGTGAATATGAGATCCAGCCTTGCTGCAACATCCTCTCCCCTCTCTCTGGTTGTATCTCTAACATGTTGGTGCATGATGTTCTCCAATACAGTCTCCAACATCTTAACCCACCATGTTTCTTGTTCCCCATGTGGCTCTATGTGTTCCCAGTCAATCTCTTTATGATTGAAATCTCCCATTATGAGTAATTTTTTTCCTACCCATATGAGCCCTCCTGGCCACTTCAGCTAGTGTATCCACCATTGCCCTATTGTAAACATCATACTCTTATCTTGTCCTCCTGCTGTTCAGTGGTGGATTATACATCACTGATATCATCACCTTTGGACCCCCAGTTTGAATTGTTCCTACAATGAAGTCGTCTGTTTTCCTTCTGTCCATTCCTCCCATTTCCTCAAAACTCCACTGGTTTTTGATGAGCAGTGTTACTCCTCCCCCTCCTCTGTTCTCTTTGTCTTTCCTCAGGATCTGATATCCAGGTGGAAAGATTGCATCTGTTATCATCCCTGTAAGTTTTGTCTCTGTTAGTGCTATGATGTTAGGTGATGCATCAATGAATCGTTCTTGCCACTCTTCACTCTTATTTGTTATTCCATCTGCATTGGTGTACCATACCTTTAGCTTCCTTTCCATTACTGTATTTTGGGAGATGGAAGACGAAGGTGCAGGCTGGGAGGGTGGGAGGCAGGACAGAATGTTATGGGAGGCTGCTGTGATTGTGAAATTAGTGCTTATGGGGGGTGGGGGCTATGAAGTGTACTTTGTGGTTATTGTGTTTGGTTGATATGTGGTGACAGGGGCTGATTGGTTTCTGTAAGCATTTGTGTTTGATGTTTCCCCAAAGGCTGAGCTTTCCTGTCTGTCGTTGCCTGTCCTGTCTCTCTTTCCTTCCACTGGTTTTGTCTTGCTCTCACTTTCAGTTGTTCCCTTTTTTTGTGTTATGTTTCGATTGAGGTACACTTGTTCATATTCTTGAGAGTCTTTCAACAGTGGCTTCTGTTGTAGTATCCTGTTCTGTACCACTTCTGTTTTGAATGTCAATTTGATTGGTCGATTTTTTTCCCTCGAATACCCCCAAGTCTGTGAAAATTTTCTAGATGAGACATGTCCTTCTCTTCTGTTATTTCAATGTTGCTCTTAATCTCTGTTTCCTCCCACTGTTTTCTTTCATCATAGGTCTTCCCTTCAGCCTCCTGAAGCCCATGAATAATTATTGACCTCTCCCTCTCTTCTTCCCATTTCTTTTCCCTCCATATCTCTGGATCTGATTTAAGCATCTTCTTTGTTGTTTCCCTTATCATCTCCTGGACACTCTGATGGCCTGATAGTACTTCTGCTAAAGACTTCTTAGCTCCATCCCCTCCTTCAGTCCCCTCGCTGCCTACTGATGTTCAAATTTCAGTCACCTTGCTTTTTTCGGACCTCATCTTTATATCTTGCTTCAGCACATCCATTTCTTCCTCCAGTCTCTGTATCTTTGCCTCAGCTACTACAGCTCATGACTCCCACTTCTTGCTCTCTGCAGATATCTTCTCTAACATGTTATTGTAAAGCTCATTTAACCTTTTTTCACATTCTTGATCCATTTTGTTCTTGAGCCGTTCTACCCATTCTTCCTTTTCAGATCAACCGTCCTCAGTTCCCTTGCCTTTACGTCCTCCCTTTTGAGATCCCATTTTTTTTATTCTGTTAGGATGCTCTAGCTCCTTCAGCTTTGTGTAAAAATGTGTGTGTGTGTGGTTGTGGGGTGGGGATTTATGATCTAATGTGTTAGGTTAGGTTCGTCTGAGTATGTGTATATGTGTGTGTGTGTGTGTGTATGAGTGTGTGTGTTTTTATGTGTGTGTGTGTGTGTGTGTGTGTGTTTGTGTATGTGTGTGTGTGTATGTGTGTGTGTATGTGTGTGTGTATGGGTGTGTGTGTATGTGTGTGTGTGTGTACTCACCTATTTGTGGTTGCAGGGGTCGAGTCATAGCTCCTGGCCCCGACTCTTCTCTGATCGTTACTAGGTCCTCTCCATGAGTTTTATCAAACATCGTCTTAAAACTATGTATGGTTCCTGCCTCCACTACGTCACTTTCTAGGCTATTCCACTTCCTGACAACTCTATGACTGAAGAAATACTTCCTAACATCCCGTTGACTCATCGGAGTCTTCAACTTCCAACTGTGACCCCTTGTTTCAGTGTCCCATCTCTGGAACATCCTGTCTTTGTCCACCTTGTCAATTCCTCGCAGTATTTTATATGTCGTTATCATGTCTACCCTGACCCTTCTGTCCTCCAGTGTCGTCAGACCGATTTCCCTTAACCTTTCTTCGTAGGACAATCCCCTTAGCTCTGGGACTAGTCTTGTTGCAAACCTTTGCACTTTCTCTAATTTCTTGACGTGCTTGACCAGGTGTGGATTCCAAATTGGTGTACAGAGTCTTGAATGATTCCTTACTGAGGTATCGGAACGCTATTCTTTTGTTTGCCAGACGCCCGTATGCTGCAGCAGTTATCTGGTTGATGTGCGCCTCAGGATATGTGCTTGGTATTATACTCACCCCAAGATCTTTTTCCTTGAGAGAGATTTGCAGTCTTTGGCCCACCTAGACTATACTCTGTCTGCGGTCTTCTTTGCCCTTCCCCGATCTTCATGACTTTGCATTTGGCGGGGTTAAATTCAATGGGTCAGTCGCTGGACCAGGCTTGTAGTCTCTCCAGGTCTCTTTGTAGTCTTGCCTGATCCTCGACCGATTTAATTCTCCTCATTAACTTCACATCATCCGCAAACAGAAACACTTCTGAGTCTATCCCTTCCGTTATGTCATTCTCATGCACCAAAAACAACACAGGTCCTAGGATTGACCCCTGTAGAACCCCGCTCGTCACAAACGCCCACTCTGACACTTCATAATGTACCATGACTCGTTGTTGCCTCCCTGTCAGATATTCTCTGATCCATTGCAGTGCCTTTCCTGTTATGTGTGCCTGATCCTCTAGCTTTTGCATTAACCTCTTGTGAGGAACTGTGTCTAAGGCCTCCTTGCAGTCGAAGAAAATGTAGTCTATCCACCCCTCTCTCGTGTTTTACTTCCGTTACCTTGTCATAAAACTCCAGTAGGTTTGTGACACAGGATTTACCTTCCCTGAAACCGTGCTGGTTGTCGTTTATAAGCTTGTATCTTTCTAGGTGCTCCACCACACTCCTCCTAATGATCTTCTCCATGACTTTGCATACTATACACGTCAGTGACACAGGTCTGTAGTTCAATGCCTCATTTATGTTTCCTTTATTAAAGACTGGGACTACATTTGCCATCTTCCATACCTCATGTAGTTGCCCAGTTTCAATTGATGTATTGAAGATTTTTGTTAGTGGCACACACAACATCTCTGCTCCCTCTCTAAGGACCCACGGAGAGATGTTGTCCGGTCCCACCACCTTTGAGGTATCAAGTTCACATAGAAGCTTCTTCACCTCCTCCTCGATTGTATGTATTTCATCCAGCACTTGTTGGTGTATTCCTTGTTGGTGTACCTCCCTTTTCTGACTTCCTGGGGTCCTTCCTATCTACACTGTAAATATTTCTTTAAATCTCATGATTACCTGGTCCTATACTGTTGCTTTCCTCCTGATGTGGCTATACAACAGCTTCGGGTCAGACTTGACTTTCGATGCTATGTCATTTTCGTATTGTCACTGAGCCTCCCTTCTTTTCTGTGCATATTCGTTTCTTTCTCTTGGGTTAATCTCTTTATTTTCCTGGGTCTTTTGTCTTCTGTACTTTTTCTATTCTCTAGTGCACTTAGATTTTGCCTCCCTACACTTTTGGGTGAACCAAGGACTATTTCTGTTTCCCATTATTTCTGTTTCCTTTGGGAACAAACCTCTCCTCTGCCTCCTTGCATTTTGTTGTCACATAATCCATCATTTCTTTCACTGGTTTTCCTGCCAATTCTCTCTTCCACTGAACGTCTTGCAGGAAGTTCCCCATGCCTGTGTAGTCTCCAATTTTGTAGTTTGTTTTTTCTCGTCCTATTCCTGCTCCCCTCTCCACTTGTAGCTCAACTATGTAATCAAAGCACAGAACCACATGATCACTAGCTCCAAAAGGCCTTTCGTATGTGATATCTTCGATGTCCGAACTACTCAAGGTGAATACTAGGTCCAGTCTTGCTGGATCATCCTCACCTCTCTCTCTAGTAGTGTCTCTAACATGTTGATGCATGAGGTTTTGCAGTACCCCATCCATCATCTTGGCTTTCCATGTTTCGGGATCCCCATGGGGCTAAAGGTTTCCCCAGTCAATCTCTTTGTGATTGAAATCACCCATAACTAGTAACTTTGCTTTGCCCATGTGAGTTCTTCTGGCCACCTCGGCTAGTGTGTCAACCATTGCTCTGTTGCTCTCTTCGTATTCTTCTCTTGGCCTCCTGCAGTTCTGTGGCGGGTTGTAAATTACTGCAATTATCACCTTATGGCCCTCAGACTGAATTGTTCTTACTATGTAGTCCCTTTGGCCCATTCCATCCATTTCCTCAAAGCCCCATTAGTTTTAATGGGCAGTGCAACTCCTCTTTCCCCTCTGCTCCCTCTATTTTTCCTCAGGATTTGATAACGGGGTGGAAAGATTGCATCTGTTATCATCCTGGTTAGTTTTGTTTCTGTGAGTGCTATTATGTCTGGGAATGTCTCCTTGATTCTTTCATGCCACTCCTCACATTTATTTGTTATTCTTTCTGCATTTGTATACCAAACCTTCAACTTGTTTTCTAAAACTGTGGTCTGGAGGGTACATTGGGGTTGGGGAAGAAGGAGAACTGATGAGGAACTATGGGTGGTTGCTGTGGAGGTGGAGTTTGTAATGAGGTGGGTGGGGGCATTGGGCATGGCATGTGTGTTTTGGTTGCATTGGGGTTGTCCTGGTTGGGGGGGTTTCTGTAGATGGTTGTGAGGGAGGTTGTATTTGATCTTCCTCCTGAGTCTGGGTTCTCCTGTACATCTCCATATTCACCTTTCTTCCCTCCTTTCATGTTTGTGCCCTCTCTTTTAGTTTCTGCCTTTCTTCTTGTGTTCTGTCACAGTTGAGATACACCCTCTGGTACATGTGTATGTGTGTGTTCTCACCTATTTGTACTCACCTATTTGTGGTTGCAGGGGTCGATACTCAGCTCCTGGCCCCACCTCTTCACTGATCGCTACTAGTTCCTCTCTCTCTCTGCTCCATGAGCTTTATCATACCTTGTCTTAAAGCTATGTATGGTTCCTGCCTCCACTACCTCACTTTCCAGACTATTCCACTTCCTGACAACTCTGTGACTGAAGAAATACTTCCTAACATCCCTTTGACTCATTTGAGTCTTCAACTTCCAATTGTGACCCCTTGTACTCACCTAGTTGTACTCACCTAGTTGTGGTTGCAGGGGTCGAGTCAAAGCTCCTGGCCCCGCCTCTTCACTGGCCGCTACTGGGTCACTCTCCCTGCGCCATGAGCTTTATCATACCTCTGCTTAAAGCTATGTATAGAGCCTGTCTCCACTACATCGCTTCCTAAACTATTCCACTTCCCGACAACTCTGTGACTGAAGAAATACTTCCTAACATCTCTGTGATTCATCTGAGTCTTCAACTTCCATCTGTGTCCCCTTGTTGTTGTGTCCCATCTCTGGAACATTCTGTCTCTGTCCACTTGTGTGTGTGTGTGTGTGTGTGTGTGTGTGTGTGTTTGTGTGTGTGTGTGTGCGTGTGTGTGTGTGCGTGTGTGTGTATGTGTATATGTGTGTGTATATGTGTGTGTATGTGTGTGTGTATGCATCAGTGTCTGCAAACACACATGTACATGTACACATGTGTATGTGCGTTAGTGAAGTGGTGCACATATCAGTATTACTGAGCACGTTCATTAAGCTATGACCCCGAACAGGCAAACCTGGTGCCAGAATCACACGTTCCTGACCCCGCAAGACTGCGCCACTCCTCCTGACACGCACCTTGGCACTTCCTGAACGCATCTTGGCCACTCCTTCTGACACAGTCTTGCGCCACTTCTACACGCATCTGTGCGCTCCTTCCTGACACGATTTGGTTCTCATCTTCCTGACAGCATCTTTGGCACTTCTGACACGATCTTGGCTACTCTCTGACATCGTCATTGCGCTACTGTCTCCTGACACGATCTTGTGCATCCTTCTGACGCATTTGGCATCTGCGTTTGCGCTTCTCTGACACGATTTGTGCTACTTCTGACACGCATTTGCTGCTCTGAGCATCTATGCTCTCACTGACAGCATCTTTGGCCACTCTCCTGACACGCATTTGCGCACTCTTCCTGACACGCATCTTGCGCACTCTCCTGACACGCATCTTGCACCACTCTCTGACACGCATCTTGCGCCACTCCTCCTGACACGCACTCTCTGACACGCACTCCTCCTGACACGCATCTTGCGCCACTCCTCCTGACACGCATCTTGCGCCACTCCTCCTGACACGCATCTTGCGCCACTCCTCCTGACACGCATCTTGCGCCACTCTCCTGACACGCATCTTGCGCCACTCCTCCTGACACGCATCTTGCGCCACTCTCCTGACACGCATCTTGCGCCACTCCTCCTGACACGCATCTTGCGCCACTCCTCCTGACACGCATCTTGCGCCACTCTCCTGACACGCATCTTGCGCCACTCCTCCTGACACGCATCTTGCGCCACTCTCCTGACACGCATCTTGCGCACTCTCTGACACGCATCTTGGCCTTCCTGACACGCATCTTGCGCCACTCTCCTGACACGCATCTTGCGCCACTCTCCTGACACGCATCTTGCGCCACTCCTCCTGACACGCATCTTGCGCCACTCTCCTGACACGCATCTTGCCCACTCCTCCTGACACGCATCTTGCGCCACTCCTCCTGACACGCATCTTGCGCCACTCCTCCTGACACGCATCTTGCGCCACTCCCTGACACGCATCTTGCGCCACTCTCCTGACACGCATCTTGCACCACTCCTCCTGACACGCATCTTGCGCCACTCCTCCTGACACGCATCTTGCGCCACTCCTCCTGACACGCATCTTGCGCCACTCCTCCTGACACGCATCTTGCGCCACTCCTCCTGACACGCATCTTGCGCCACTCCTCCTGACACGCATCTTGCGCCACTCCTCCTGACACGCATCTTGCGCCACTCCTCCTGACACGCATCTTGCGCACTATCCTCTGACACGCATCTTGCGCCACTACTCCTGACACGCATCTTGCGCCACTTCTCCTGACACGCATCTTGCGCCACTCCTCCTGACACGCATCTTGCGCCACTCTCCTGACACGCATCTTGCGCACTCTCCTGACACGCATCTTGCGCCACTCCTCCTGACACGCATCTTGCGCACTACTCCTGACACGCATCTTGCGCCACTCTCCTGACACGCATCTTGCGCCACTCCTCCTGACACGCATCTTGCCATCCTCCTGACACGCATCTTGCGCCACTCCTCCTGACACGCATCTTGCGCCACTCCTCCTGACACGCATCTTGCCCACTCCTCCTGACACGCATCTTGCCACTCCTCCTGACACGCATCTTGCGCCACTCCTCCTGACACGCATCTTGCGCCACTCCTCCTGACACGCATCTTGCGCCACTCCTCCTGACACGCATCTTGCGCCACTCCTCCTGACACGCATCTTGCGCCACTCCTCCTGACACGCATCTTGCGCCACTCCTCCTGACACGCATCTTGCACCACTCCTCCTGACACGCATCTTGCGCCACTCCTCCTGACACGCATCTTGCGCCACTACTCCTGACACGCATCTTGCACCACTACTCCTGACACGCATCTTGCCCACTCCTCCTGACACGCATCTTGCACCCTCTCCTGACACGCATCTTGCCCACTCTCCTGACACGCATCTTGCACCACTACTCCTGACACGCACCTTGCACCACTACTCCTGACACGCACCTTGCACCACTACTCCTGACACGCATCTTGCACCACTACTCCTGACACGCACCTTGCACCACTACTCCTGACACGCACCTTGCACCACTACTCCTGACACGCACCTTGCACCGCTACTCCTGACACGCATCTTGCACCACTACTCCTGACACGCACCTTGCACCACTACTCCTGACACGCATCTTGCACCGCTACTCCTGACACGCACTCACCACTACTCTGACACGCACTTCACCACTCCCTGACAGCACCTTGCACCACTACTCCTGACACGCACCTTGCACCGCTACTCCTGACATGCACCTTGCACCACTACTCCTGACACGCATCTTGCACCACTACTCCTGACACGCACCTTGCACCACTACTCCTGACACGCATCTTGCACCGCTACTCCTGACACGCATCTTGCACCACTACTCCTGACACGCACACTTTTGACACCACTGCTCCTGACACGCACCTTGCACCACTACTCCTGACACGCATCTTGCACCACTACTCCTGACCCGCACCTTGCACGCACTTACCTCCTGACACGCACCTTGCACCACTACTCCTGACACGCACCTTGCACCGCTACTCCTGACACGCACCTTGCACCACTACTCCTGACACGCACCTTGCACCACTACTCCTGACACGCACCTTGCACCACTACTCCTGACACGCATCTTGCACCACTACTCCTGACACGCACCTTGCACCACTACTCCTGACACGCACCTTGCACCACTACTCCTGACACGCACCTTGCACCACTACTCCTGACACGCATCTTGCACCACTACTCCTGACATCTCAATCCTTCCTTCCGACATCTGAAAACTTCACACGATTTGTTGCGGCGATTATCATTGTTTCCTGCGATTGTTTTTGTTGCGAAGTCGTGTGTGTGATTCCAGAGGTTCAGTAATTATATTCAAGTTTCCAGGTGTGTAATTAATGTAACTGAAGGGTGTTTGTGTTGGTGGGGCAGTAGGGAGGGAGAGGGAGGGGGAGGGAGGGGAGAGGGAGGGAGGAGGAGGGGCGAGGGAGAGGGAGGGGAAGAGGGAGTTTTTTTTTAAAAAGAGTGGTTGATGATAGTCTAGTATGACAACCACCACAACTACAACCATCACAACAACCACTACCACAACAACTACAACCACTAGCACCACAACTAAACCACCACCACTACCACAATTACAACTACAACCACCACAACTATAGCTACCACTACCACCAAAGCTACAACCACCACAACAATTACAGCCGTACACACACACACACACACACACACACACACACACACACACACACACACACACACACACACACACACACACACACACACACACACACACACACACACACACACACACACACACACACACACACACACACACAAGACTAGTTCCAGAGCTAAGGGGATTGTCCTACGAAGAAAGGTTAAGGGAAATCGGCCTGACGACACTAGAGGACAGGAGGGTTAGGGGAGACATGATAACGACATATAAAATACTGCGAGGAATAGATAATGTGGACAGAGACAAGATGTTCCAGAGATGGGACACAGAAACAAGGGGTCACAATTGGAAGTTGAAGACTCCTATGAGTCAAAGGGATGTTAGGAAGTATTTCTTCAGTCATAGAGTTGTCAGGAAGTGGAATAGCCTAGAAAGCGACGTAGTGGAGGCAGGAACCATACATAGTTTTAAGACGAGGTTTGATAAAGCTCATGGAGCAGGGAGAGAGAGGACCTAGTAGCAATCAGTGAAGAGGCGGGGCCAGGAGCTATGACTCGACCCCTGCAACCACAAATAGGTTAGTACACACAAGCTGCTGATTGTGGGTGACTTCAATAACAAGAAAGTTGACTGGGAGAACCTGGAGCCACATGAGAGTCCAGAAACGTGGAGGCCAAAGATGATGGAGGTGGTACTGGAAAACCTCATGTACCAACACGTAAGGGACACTACCAGAGAGCGAGGAGAGGATGAACCAGCAAGACTGGACCTAGTATTCATCTTGAGTAGTGCAGATATTAAGGACATCACATATGAAAGACCCCTCGGGGCCAGTGACCACGAAGTTTTGAGCTTCGAAAACATAGAGTTACAAGTGGAGAGGGAAGCAGGAAGGGCATGATGAACAAAACCAAACTAGGGCAAAGAAGACCACAGACGAAGTACAGTCTGCGGTCTTCTTTGCCCTACAAACCTCACTCAAGGAAAAGGATCTTTTGGTGAGTATAACACCAGGCACATCTCCTGAGGCGCACATCAACCAAATAACTGCTGCAGCATACGGGCGCCTAGCAAACCTAAGAACAGCATTCCGACATCTTAATAAGGAATCGTTCAGGACCCTGTACACCGTGTACGTTAAGCCTATATTGGAGTATGCAACACCAGTTTGGAATCCACACCTAGCCAAGCACGTAAGGAAATTAGAGAAAGTGCAAAGGTTTGCAACAAGACTAGTCCCGGAGCTAAGGGGTATGTCCTACGAGGAGAGGTTAAGGGAAATCGACCTGACGACACTGGAGGACAGGAGAGATAGGGGGAATATGATAACGACATATAAAATGCTGAGAGGAATCGACAAGGTGGATAGAGACAGGATGTTCCAGAGATGGGACACAGCAACAAGGGGACACAGTTGGAAGTTGAAGACTCATATGAATCACAGGGATGTTAGGAAGTATTTCTTCAGTCACAGAGTTGTCATGAATTGGAATAATCTGGGAAGTGATGTAGTGGAGGTAGGATCTATACATAGCTTCAAGAGGAGGTATGATAAAGCTCATGGAGCAGGAAGAGTGACCTAGTAGCGGCCAGTAAAGAGGCGAGGCCAGGAACTGTGACTCGACCCCTGCAACCACAACTAGGTGAGTACACACACACACACACACACACACACACACAATATATATATATATATATATATATATATATATATATATATATATATATATATATATATATATATATATATATATATATATACTAAATGTATGAAAGTATATAGCAGTAATTAAGGTAGAGGAACATTAAGTAGAGTGTTGAGAGCAGACTGGATCGACGTGTCACAGTGAAGTGGGAATATTACATGACAAGGCAAAGTGCCAGCCATGGCCTCTCAGTGATTATATGACAGGAAAATGAACCAATCACAGGATATCAGTGATTATATGACAGGGGAATGGACCAATCACAGCAAAAGCGATACAATATGATGACAGTATGATGGACCAATCAGCGTCCGGGCCAGGTTATAGCAGTGCTGAACTGGATGTGTGTGTGGGAGAGCAGCCTGGGACGTGTGTGTGAGTGGGACAGCAACCTGGGACGTGTGTGTGAGTTTAGTGGGAGAGCAGCCTTTAACGTGTGTGGGGGGGGGGACAGCAGCTTGGGATGTGTGTGAGTGGGACAGCACCCTGGGACGTGTGTGTGTGTGTGTGTGGGACAGCACCCTGGGACGTGTGTGAGAGTGGAACTGCAGCCTAGGACGTATACCTGGAGTATACCTGGAGAGGGTTTCGGGGGTCAAAGCCCCCGCGGCTCGGTCTGTGACTAGGCCTCATGGTGGATCAAGGCCTGATCAACCAGGCTGTTACTGTTGGCCGCACGCAACCCGACGTACGAACCACAGCCCGGCTGGTCAAGTACTGACTTTAGGTGCCTGTCCAGCACCTTCTCGAAGACAGCCAGGGGTCAATAGTTAATCCCCCTTATATATGCTGGGAGGCAGTTGAACAGTCTTGGGCCCCTCACACTTATTGTGTTGCCTCTTATCGTGCTAGTGGCACCCCTGCTTTTCATTGGGGGGATGTTGCATCGTCTGCCGAGTCTTTTGCTTTCATAGGGAGTGATTTTCGTTGCAAGTTTGGTACTAATCCAGCTAGGATTTTCCAAGTGTATATAATCATGTATCTCTCCCGCCTGCGTTGTAGGGAGTACAGGTTTAGGAACTTCAAGCGTTCCCAGTAAGTGTGGTGTTTTATCAGTTATGTGCCGTGAAGGTTCTCTGTACATTTTCTAGGTCAGCAATTTCACCTGCCTTGAAAGGTGCAGTTAGTGTGCAGCAATATTCCAACCTAGATAGAATAAGCGACCTGAAGAGTGTCAACATTGGCTTTGCATCCTTAGTTTTGAAGGTTCTCATTATCCATCCTGTCATTTTTGCAGCAAATGCGATTGATACATTGTTATGGTCTTTTGAAGGTGAGATCCTCTGACATGATCACTCCCAGGTCTTTTACATTAGTTTTTCGCTCTCTTGTGTGGTTGGAATTTGTTTTATACTCTGATATAGTTTTAATTTCCTCACGTTTTCCATATCGGAGTAATTGAAATTTCTCATCTATGAACTTTATATTGTTTTCTGCAGCCCATTTAAGGATTTGGTTGATGTCCGCCTGGAGTCTTGAGGTGTCTTCAATGGAGGACTCTGTCATGCAAATTCGGGTGTCATCTGCAAAGGAAGACATGGTGCTTTGGCTTACAAGCCTGTCTATGTCAGATATGAGGATGAAGAACAGGATGGGAGCGAGTACTGTGCCTTGTGGAACAGAGCTTTTCACCGTAGCTGCCTCAGACTTTACTCTGTTTACTACTATTCTTTGTGTTTTATTTTTTAAGAAATTATAGATCCATCTACCAACTTTTCCTGTTATTCCTTTATCACGCATTTTGCGCTCTATTACACCATGGTCACACTTGTCAAAGGCTTTTACAAGGTCTGTGTATATTTCATCTGCGTTTTGTTTGTCTTCTAGAGCATCCCGGACCTTGTCATAGTGGTCCAGTAGTTGGGACAGACAGGAGCTCTAAACCCATGTTGCCCTGGGTTGTGTAACTGATGGGTATCTAGATGGGTGGCGATCTTGCTTCTTAGAACCCTTTCAAGTATTTTTTATGATATGGAACGTTAGCGCTATCAGTCTGTAGTTCTTTGCTATTGCTTTACTGCCCCCTTTGTGGAGTGAGGATGTCTGTTGTTTTTAGCAGCTGTGTCTATGCTCCCTCTCCATAGAATGTTAAAAGCACATGGCTGGGGGTTCTTGCAGTTCTTGATGAACACGGAGCTCCATGAGTCTAGGCCTGGGACAGAGTGCATGGGCATGACATTTATCGCCTTTTCGAAGTCATTTGGCGTCAGGATAATATCAGATAGGTTCGAGTCTACCAAACTGTGTCTTCTCATAAAAAAATAATTTAGGTCTTCGACTCAGTCTGGTTAGCGGCTCACTAAAAACCGAGTCATATTGGGACTTGAGTAGCTCACTCATTTCCTTGCTGTCATCTGTGTAGGACCCATCCCGTTTAAGTAGGGGCCCAATACTGGATGTTGTTCTCGACTTTGATTTGTCATAAGAAAATAAATATTTTGGGTTTCTTTCAATTTCATTTATGTCTTTTAGTTCTTCCCGCGTTTCTTGGCTCCTGTTCGATGTTTGCTATTTCTCTGGCCAGTGTCTCCCTACGTATTACAGATATATTTGTCTATTTTAGCCACTCTGTTATTCTATACCTTCGCCTGTATAGGGAGCGCCATTCTCTTTCTAGTTTACATCTTCTCCTCCTTTTCCTTAAAGGAATATGCCTTGAGCATACCTCGAGTGCCACAGAGTTAATTTGTTCTAGACATAGGGTTGGATCTGTGTTGCTTAGTGTTGCGGTATGAAGAGACAAGAATGTTCCACTGATTAAATCTTGTGGAACCAGATTGTGTCTGTTCTTCGTCTAGGGAAAAACTCCAATGGCAACAAGGGTTTAGTGCGGCAATATAGCCTTCTTAACCAAAGAAGCTTTCTTTGTTAACCCTCTACTTTCTTTGTTAACCTTCTACTTTCTTTGTTAACATTCTACTTTCTTTTAGGATGACCAAAACTCATGAGTAAAATCCTTGTCTTTAATAATAATAAAACTTAGATTGGATCTTCATATCTCTATGAACTATAATCATAATAAAGAACATGAAATTACTTCTCTTTCCCTTTACACATAGAGGGTAGAATTATATATACAGTTATTGTTAGTAGAGTTAGGCAATCAATATGAGACATGAAATAACTGATACGTTGCTAACACAACTCATATCAATGTCTTCACAGAGACATTAAATATATACAAATGGTTATTTCGTCTCCTTGGTAGCAAACGTGGAAGAATGATAAGGCTTTGGGAGCTTCTTACTTTATTTGCGATATCGTGAGGGTACACAGGCAGTGTGTTTGTGCCCATGGCCCGGGAGGGCCATGCCCATGCGAGGGAGAGAGGAGTAGACCTGTTGACTGATTGCTGGCTGCTGAGAGAGTGAGAGAGGGGCAAGGGTGGACAGGCTGAAGTGGGTATGCCCACCAGGCTTGCCCTCTGGGGAAAACTATCGGAACTAGGCATGTAGGCTTACTGGCTACATAAATTCAAATAATCCATACAGGAAGTTTCATCGATATTCCCATGCAAGGGATCGGGATATGAATAGAGAACTCTAGGAAACAGAGACCAGACTAAGCGTGAGAGTACAAGGCAGAGTACTACACGGGAGTGAGTGGGTGAACCTACAGCCAGTGCTAAGGAGAGGTCATCCGACGTCAGGTGGGATCACGTGACTTAGCGGAAGGTAGGCAAGTTTCTGACCTCCACTCTAACTAGTGGTTTCCCACTACATAAAAATCACATACTACTTAATATTATGAACGCCTAACAAAATACAGAATATAATACAATACAATATTTACAATGGTGTTAAACATAATATCGTATACCATGGTACTTATAGCGTTACAAAATATTATAAAGCAGACCTTGTCCATTTTAGCTATTAAAGGAGAAAATCGCGATATAATATTAAGTAAATATTTCGTATCAGATCATCATTGTTAGTGAAGATGAGGTCCAGTGTATTCTCCAGTCTTGTTGGTTCTATTATTTGTTGGTTTAAGGTGAATTTGATGCAGAGATTTAAGAGTTCGTGTGTGTGTGTGTTTTCATCTGAGCTGCCTCCTGGTGTTATCTCTGCTACCACATTATTTGCTACATTCCTTCATTTTAGGACGTGTGTGTGTGTGTGGGAGAGCAGCCTGGGACGTGTGTGGTGGGGATAGTAGCCTATGACGTGTGTGGGACAGCAACTTGGAACGTGTATGTGTATGTGGGACAGCAACCTGAGACGTGTGTGTGTGCGGGGGACAGCAGATCTGGGACGTATGTGGGACAGCAGCCTGAGACGTGTGTGGGACACTAGCCTGGGACGTGTGTGGGATAGCAGCCTTGGACGTGTGTGAGCCAGCAGCCTGGGACGTGTGTGGGACAGCAACCTGGGACGTGTGTGGGACAGCAGCCTGGGACGTGTGTGGGACAGCAACCTGGGACGTGTGTGGGACAGCAACCTGGGACGTGTGTGGGACAGCAGCCTGAGGCGTGTGTGGGACAGCACCCTGGGACATGTGTGGGACAGCAGCCTGGGACGTGTGTAGACAGCCTGTACTGTCTGCATAGACAGCCTATGCTGTCTGCCTGCCGAGCATATGTAAGCTGTAAGCCTACATGCCTAGTTCCCATAGTTTCCACCAGAGGGCAAGCCTGGTGGGCATACCCACTTCAGCCTGCCCACCCTTGTCTCTCTCTCACTTGGCGTCCAGGCATCACTCAGTCAACAGGCCTTGCCCTTCTCTCCCTCGCAAGCACATGGCCCTTGCGGCCATGGCCACAAACACACAGCCTGTGTACCCATACTGCAAATAAAGTAAGAAGCCTCCGAAGCCTTATCATTGCTACCCCGCTCTGCAGAACGACACAAACAACATTTGAAAACACGTGTGTGTGACAGCACCCTGGGACGTGTGTGGGACAACACCCTGGGATGTGTGTGGGACAACACCCTGGGACGTGTGTGGGACAACAGCCTGGGACGTGTGTGGGACAACACCCTGGGACGTGTGTGGGACAGCAGCCTGGGACGTGTGTGGGACAGCAGCCTGGGACGTGTGTGGGACAACAGCCTGGGACGTGTGTGGGACGGAAGCCTGGGGCGTGCGTGGGACAGCACCCTGGGACGTATGTGGGACAACACCCAGGGACGTGTGTGTAGGACAGCAGCATGGGACGTGTGTAGGACAGCAGCCTGGGACAAATATCCAGCAATAATCAACTTTTTCTTAATAAAATCTCTATAATTTGACATGAACTATTGACAATTTTGCGCGAGGAATTATCGAGATTGTCAATTATATAAGGCAATCAGTTTTAGTAGGCGGCGAGAGAGTTGATTGGCTAGCGGTGTGGGTATTGGCATGGAAGAATGGAATCATCAACCAATCAGCGCCGTGTTTGTAAACTCGATCCGACGTTAACAAAAAAAAAAAAGTTGAAATTGGCCGTTTTTTTATATACGTTACCAATTTTTTTTACAGTGCTTATAAAATACTCATAAAAATCGGGATGGAAATTTGAAAAGTGTTTAGTGTCGTGTTCTCTTTGTTTGAGACTCACAAAATATATATATATATATATATATATATATATATATATTATATATATATATATATATATATATATATATATATATATATATATATATATATATATATATATATATATATATATATATATATATATCCACTTATTACATAATATGGAACAGAAGATTTAAGAGACACATTGTTGATATAAAGATGGCATATACAGAACATGAGGTGTGAGAGATACATGTCTAGAACATATTGTTACGTGTTTGTCACTGATTATAATGCGAAAATCTCATCCAGCTCCTCAGAGCTGGGGCGCGTGCCCAAAATACAGCATGCATTACCCCTCTGAACAGCAGCGCTGAGTCGCTGGAACAGAAAACTAGCTGCCCTGGGATCCCTAGTTACCCTGATGAGTCTTTTGCCTAGCTCCTTAAGGACATTAGATGCACTCTTTCCCCATGAGCCAAGGGTCTCCGAGCCTATGGGAACAAACATATAACGATGGGCAAGTTCTCCATATTTTCTAGACTTTTGGGACTCCCTGAAGCTGGAGGCTGCCCCTCCTTCCTCCCTGGTGTATTGGAAATAGGTATCAGCCAAGGTAGATGCACATGTGTAGTCCCACACAACCTGCTTGCCGTCTGTTCAGGCTTTAATTAAGGGTGATACTATCTGGACGCTTCTGGCTGCTATCAGATCTGTATAGTTGGGGTGGCTCCCTTACTGCTGGGCATCCAGCTGTTGTGAGGCTCCTCTTGATAATTTTATTAACCTCCTCATGTCTTGCAATCTTTCCCTCAGATTTACGACACACAAGACCATAGTACCCAAATCGGTCTGCTGCTTCACTGCCACAAATACACCTGTGTTCGGCGAGAATAGGGGCGGCAAGTCGAAGGGCAACACCAATGCGGATGGTCTGTGGATCGAGGCGTGTGCCAAGGCTGGAGTTGGGAACAGCCAACAGAAAGTCCCCTGCATGAGGGGCTCTCACTGCCAGGAGGCAGGCTGTATCTTTCCCTGACACACTCTGAAGCATTGTTGAGGCTAAATTCTCCACTATTGGGCCATCCCAGTGCGACTGTTTGTAGTTGTTGGGGGGAGCAGGCCTGGTTTCAGAGCCCATTAGATTATCCCAGATCCTGGCTCCGTCAATGAACTTTTGGTCATGGACTCCAATCTTGTCCCTAAGATGTTCAAGAAGAATCGCTGCTACAAGCCCTCTGGATGCAACGCATGAGGACAGGAAAGCAGGTAGCGCAATCTGAGATGACTTGCGGACACCAATGCCTCCTAGTCTGACTGGGAGTGTAGCTTGGTCCCACTGCCCATCTTCTAGAGTAAGGTTAAGTACTTTCGTAAAAATCTGCCTCAGGATACTGTCATATTCGTGCAGTATAGGGTTATCATATAAAGGAGCACATCTTAGGAAATATGTCAACCTGGGCAGACTCAAGCACTTTGTGAGAAGGTACAAGGCATCGTGGGTGTCAAGATTGCCTCTTCGTTATTCCATTCTGTTCAACTCTTCCAATTTCTTCCTGAGAATTGTGTCAATGGCATCGCTTCCCAGAGGTGCTCCAAGCAAGACGCTATTTGTGGGGGCAATGACTGTTGCTCCTGGTAGTTTTGATCTTACTGCATCTATCACTTGTTGACTGACTGAGATGATTTTACATTTGGATGGATTCAGGATGATACCCATTTCCTGTCCCCGTGTCATCACCTGTGTATGATCATCTACAAGGGACTCCTTTGTACCTGCTAGTGTGCCATCATCCAGGAACCAGATGTTTAGCTCACTGGTCAGTCTTACTGTGATTTCCCTAACTGCTATACAGAAGAGAAATGGTGCGAGAGGGTCCCCTTGCTTGACACCCTCTGATGATGTGATTTCATGCTCTCCAAACAGGAGCATTGATTCCTTGCTATATCCAGCTGAAACAAAAGGGAAGAGACCAGGGAAATGTTCTTGTACAGCTGCTAATACCACGTCTCTTTTCAGGAGATTAAATGCATTCTTGAAATCTAATTCTACCACTGCATTGTCCTCAGGCAGGTTGTTGATATACGCCCTTGTTGCATGAACTGCTGCGCGAATATTTCTGACAGCAGCTTTGGAAACGAAGCGGCGTAACGTGTTGCCCACTGCGATTGGTCTAATTCCTCCATCCTTCTTTTTAAGGGCACAAAGTGATGCACCTAAAAAGAAAGGTTTAATTTCGTCAGGAATCAGACCAGCCAAGGAATTGTTGACGAACCTTGTGATCTCTGAAAGCAGTGTCTCTGCAATCTCCAAGATAACTGGATTAACCATTTCCTTTAAATGCTGTGGCCTTATTCCAGTGTAACCCCCAGCAGAGCCGGACGGGAACGATATTATTGTTTTGTAAATGTCTGAGACTTGCACAATCAATGGTTCCACAGTGGGAACTGAGGTGTTGGAACTGTTGGTTCCCCTGGTTTCCCTGGCAGGATGCTTTCCTCTATGTGCTTCAGCAGTGTCAGCATCCCTGGGGGCAACTGTATCTTCACTGGTAATAATTCTTATTGCCCCACTGTGTTGCCCTCTTCAATTTTCTTGTTCACCTGGACTCTGATTTTTTTCGCTGTCAGTGGAGTGAGTGGGGGTTCTGCCTCTCCCATTTTTGTATTGATGGGGAAGGTGAATGAGGTTATCAGCTCTAGGAAAGTCTCTTAAGAATTTAATGATCATTGAGGCTAGCCTCTTTCCCCTTCTTTCCGGCACAGCTAAGCAGACATTGCCAAAAAGTAGCAAGTTGTGCCATGCCTTGATGGTTGGTGGAGCATTTACGATAGTGGAACCATCGTTTACTTTTTTTAAGAAGTCTGTAAGTATCCCAGCTGCGTGTGGACGGGCTGCTTTGGGAATATGTGTGAGTGTCTTGGTACCTGTTGATTTAATTGCTTCCAAGATATTATCTGATGAGATGAGATCTGTTGGAGTGGGTTCAGGTGCCTGAAGTGGCTCTGGGTTATCACTTTCCACAGGAGTACATCCTGAACCCGGGCAGCTACCATGTTTGCGGAGGAAACCACGAGAATTGAGACAACGAAGCTGTAAGTACGACCGACACTTGCCTCTCCTAGTATTGCCAGCCGTGCTATTTCCCTGGATGCTCGCTTCCTCCTGGTTGGCATCCATCTGGCTAGCTAGACTGTAGGAGTGGCGTACGACATGCTGGGTGGGTATGGTGTGTGGAAGGTAGTGAACTTGACCGTGGTGGCCTGGTGGGGTTTGAGGGGCTGGTGAGGGACTGAGAGGGGAAAACTGCAGCTGGGAATTGGGTGGGGGAAGCGCAGGTTGTTGGGTGGGGTATCCCTGGGAGAGGGGTGAGGAGAGTACAATACACATAGACTTGCTCACTATAAACCATACCATGGGTGGGGTTCGAACCCACGGTCAGAGAGTCTCAAAACTCCAGACTGTCGCGTAAGCCACTGGGCCAGCTAGCTTCAATAAGATTTATCCAACTAGGTATATTTTTACACCATAGGAAGGTTAGCATAGGCACCACTGTGTCCACAAATTAGTTGGATGAATCATATTGAAGCTAGGTGGCCCAGTGGCTTACGCGACGGTCTGGAGTTTTGACTCTCTGACCGCGGGTTCGAACCCCACCCGTGGTATAGTTTGTTTGCAATCGTGTCAATACGATTTCGTGAGTCATGTTGCTCACTATATATTGTTCACATTGTCTTACAACACACACAACATTATTTGTTTCCCATGTACACCATGAAAGATGTGGATATGGGCACTGCTGAACCCCAGTGTGTTCCCTCACCACCTACACACGGCGCCTCTTCCGCCTCCCCCGTGGAGTGGGGGAGGCGGCACTGACTGGTCACTCCCTCGTTAACATTAATCCCACATTTTTTTCCATAACATATGCCTCTAATTATTCCATGCATCAACACGTAATCATTTCTAAGTTAACTAGAAGCGTGGCGCATGGTGCTGGAGGTAGATGTTTTTATGAGAGCTTTTCGAGGTATATATATATATATATATATATATATCAATGCTCCACGCAGAAACAAGCGGGTATATACAGAGAAAGATCGCATTCAGCAGGACTCGATACTGCTTATGGGACGGACAAGATTCGCAGGCAGCGCTCTAGACCACTCGGCCATCACAAATGCCACATAAGCTGGGCAGCCTGGTTCACAAGCCATGTTTCTTTCCCATCCCGGGCACGTCAGTGAGCCTCAAGCATGGAGTCAAGCTATTTCAATCTCCTCCTGTATGTTCTGACCTCTCAAGCGATTTTTATATTAATGCACCACGCAGAAACTAGCGGGTATATACAGAGAAAGATCGCACTCAGCGATCCATGCTTGAGGCTCACTGACGTGCCCAGACTGGGAAAGAAACATGGCTTGTGAACCAGGCTGCCCAGTGTAAGTGGCATTTGTGTGGCCGAGTGGTCTAGAGCGCTGCATGGGAATCTTGTCCGTCCCATAAGCAGTATCGAGTCCTGCTGACTGCGATCTTTCTTTGTATATACCTGCTTGTTTCTGCGTGGTGCATTTATATATATATATATATATCAGCAGGTGGCCAGGCAGTGGTGGGAGTGTGCCCAGGACGCTGCTGGCGTCTCAGGTTTGCACGCTGTAACACATAACTGGACACTCGGGGGTTGGGGTAGGAAGTCCTGGTGTTCCCTGACAAGGTTGTCACCTAACTCTTTCAGGAAATTGATTGCTCACTTTTCCTGTGACCCAGGAGCTTCTAATACCATTGGAACGAAGTTGAAGCATGAGTTGCTTGAACCTTTGCGTCACCCTGATACTTCAGACCAACGGTATCCCCTTTCTCTGTTGGCGACGCACTCAGCTCTCATGCCGAGGATCCGTGGTTCGATCTCCGGCACGGATGGAAATGTTTGGCTTGCTTCCTTATACCTGATGCCCCTGGTCTACTAACGCTAAGTAGGTACCTCGGTGTTAGTGGACTCAGCTGAGGTAGGATAACAGCTCTTAGCCTGTAATAATGATCTGCTTAAAAAATAAAATCGTTCGTACTATATGTGTCAGCTGTAGTGGACTCACAGGTGTAGTTCCATGCTATCAGCTTACTACCATTCCAGAGTAACATGGTAACTCTATCTGGATCAGACCTAGACAGCTGGGGCTTCTGTTATGATAGACAACAAGCTATACTGATGGTTTCCTTAATGCTGCCACTGACCTCTTCGCGTCTTGCACATTCTCTTTCTGACCTGTGAGAGATGAGACTATGGAGCTTAAATTGGTGTGTCGACGTGTTGCCCGTATCCAGTGAGAGTGGCGGCCCCTAGGTGGAGAGTTAAACCAGTGAGGGTCGAGGCGAGGTGGCGCCTTCACCGCTAGGAGGCGAGCATTGCGTTTGGGGGATTTTCTCCAGCATGGAGCCATCTCAGTGGGACTGTTTGTGATCTTAGGATGAGGTGATCCTCTTATAGAGTACGCAAGGATATCCCACTGTCCAGCTGCTTTGTAAAACTTTGGGTAGTTAATTCCAACAGAAGTTTCAAACGTTCTAGGGTTATCCCCTTCACTAGTTTGTTGGATGACAAACCTCTATTTCCTCAGAGCTTACTGAAAGTATTGCTTTATGCTATTAGTGATCTTCCAATGGCTGATCTCAGAAGTTCGTCGTATTTATTCAAATTATGGCTCTCAAAGGAGGTTGCACACCTCAAGAAATGTGTCATCCTGGGCATGGTTAGACACTGTGAGACGATGTAAGACACTGTAAGACGATGTAAGACACTGTGAGACGATGTAAGACTCTGTGAGACGATGTAAGACACTGTGAGACGATGTAAGACACTGTGAGACGATGTAAGACACTCTGGGCAACCAAATCACGTATTCTCTTCTCCATCACTTTCAGGTTAACCAATTTTCCTGGAGGACATTCATAGTGACTCGAGGACTCAGGTCAAACGTAGAAACTGGCGAACTTTACAGATTATTCTTTTCTTCAAGCTTCAGTGCCGCATATTTAATAACGAGAAAAAGCATCATGGGTTCGACCCCTGGCTAGTGCAGTGTAGTTATTGATCAATGCTACTCGTTCGTGGTTACAATAATATAATATACTGCTTGTTGGGCTAGTACACCAAACAGGGAGTAGAATGAAATTAGCTTAGAGGCGTCCACACCACCGTATGTCCTTGGGTAGCGAGTACAACATTCAGTCCTACTGGATGCGCTACTCTTAAGGATTGTGTGGTTCAGTGGACTAGAGCGTCATGTGTTTTCGATCATCATGAGGCGGGCTAAAGCATCATGGGTTCGACCCCTGGCTAGTGCAGTGTAGTTATTGATATATATATATATATATATATATATATATATATATATATATATATATATATATATATATATATATATATATATATATATATGCAAACAACAACGGGGAGTAGAATGATAGCTCTTGGCCTTTCGTCTTGCAATCAACACATCATCAGGAGCTTGCAAAATTGCTGAAAGAGTAGGAGTTCCAGCAAATAACGTTCCCAAAGGACCGCCTTTACTGGAGTGAGAGTTAAGGCGGTCCTTTGGGAACGTTATTTGCTGGAACTCCTCCTCTTTTCTGCAATTTTGCAAGCTCCTGATGATGTGTTGATTGCAACACGAAAGGCCTAGAGCTATCATTCTACTCCCCCGTGGTTGTTTTGCATCTTGTATCGCTTGGTTTGCCATATTTGCTTAATATATATATACGTATATATATATATATATATATATATATATATATATATATATATATATATATATATATATATATATATATATATATATATAGGGAGGTACAACCTCTGGAACTGTGCTGGGGATCCTCATCCTCAGAGAAAAGAATGAACTTGCTTCAGGGAAAACTCAAGGTTCTCCCTGAAGCTGTTTGAATACTGTTTTCTCCTACCACCCCCTTTATTCTATATTCTATGTAGACTTTATTTTAAGACAAAATACATTGACAAAAATACAATGCGAAGTAGAACAACACAGATAAAATCTCAGAGCTACATCTCGAATACTTCGTCCAGCTAATCGGCGGTGGGCCGCGTGCCCAGAATGCTGCAGGCATTTTCCCTCTGGATCGCAACACTGAGTCTCTGAAAGAGGAAGCTGGCCGACCTGTGATCCTTGGTTTCTATGATGAGTTTTTCACCCAGCTCTTTGAGAAACTTTAGAGCACACTTGCCCATGCTCCAAGGGTCTCCGACCCTATTAGGTTAAAGTTATAGCAAGGGGGAAGGCCTTTATATTTGCGGGTCTTCTGGGGCTTCCCGTGGATGGCAGCTCCACCCCCTTCAGCTACGGAGTATGGCAAGTAGGTGTCTGCCAATGTGGCGGCACAGGTGTAGTCCCAGGCAATCTGCTTACCATCCTTCCAGGGTAGCATAGTGGCTCCATCAGGACGCTTTTGACTTCCGTCAGACCTCTGTATTTGGGGTTCCCGTTGAGCTGGGCATCGAGCTGTGGCGAGACTTCTCTTTATGATGTCGTTGACCTCCTAATGTCTAGCATACTTCCCTTCTGATGTGTGACACACTAGACCATGAAGTCCGAATTGATCAGCCGTCGCCCTGCCGCAAATACACCTATGTTCGGTGAGTATGGGGGCGGCTAGGTGAAGAGCAACACCAAACCGAATGGCCTGTCGAGTCCCCAGAGAGGAATTGGGAACAGCTAGAAGGAAATCTCCTGAACGTGATGCCTTCACAGCTAGGAGACGAGCTTTGTCCATTCTTGAAGCGTTGATGAGCATTGTGTTGGCGATTTTTTCAATGATCGGTTTGTCACAGTGGGACTGTTTGAGCTTTTTGGGAGGAGCTGGTCTACTGGAGGAGTCTGCAAGGGTGTCCCACCATCCACACGGCTGCTTCAGTGAACCTATATATATATATATATATATATATATATATATATATATATATATATATATATATATATATATATATATATATATATATATATATATATATATATATATATTTATATATATATATATATATATATATAATATATATATATATATATATATATATATATATATATATATATATATATGTGTGTGTGTGTGTGTGTGTACTCACATAATTGTGGTTGCAGGGGTCGAGACTCAGCTCCTGTGTGTGTGTGTGTGTGTGTGCGTGTGTGTGTGTGAAATACCACAGTGAAAATAGGACATGCAACCTGAGCAGGAACAGGAAGAACACTTAAGTTCAATGTTTATTGCAAGCCTACAAACATATGTCCATACATACTTTACTGTTTGAATCATCAAACACATATTAAACAGAGTGTATTTATTTCTACGTTTCTGAGAGCTTTCAGGATTTATAGAACTGAATTCTATGATTGGGAAATTAGAAAAATATATGAAATTGTTTCTAATTTGCAATATCCACGAACATTTGTTGATAAAGGTTTTCATAAAGCTAAAAAAAATATTCTACAAAACAGAGCCAGTGTTGTACATGGTGGCTAGTGTTGTACATGGTGGCTAGTGTTGTACATGGTGGCCAGTGTTGTACATGGTGGCCAGTGTTGTACATGGTGGCCAGTGTTGTACATGGTGGCCAGTGTTATACATGGTGGCCAGTGTTGCACATGGTGGCCAGTGTTGTACATGGTGGCGTGTTGTACATGGTGGCCAGTATTTTACATGGTGGCCAGTGTTGTACATAGTGTCCAGTGTTGTCCATGGTGGCCAGTGTTGGACATAGTGGCCAGTGTTGTACATGGCCAGTGTTGTACATGGTGGCCAGTGTTGTACATGGTGGCGTGTTGTACATGGTGGCCAGTGTTGTACATGGTGGCCAGTGTTGTACATGGTGGCGTGTTGTATATGGTGGCCAGTGTTGTACATGGTGGCCAGTGTTGTACATAGTGGCCAGTGTTGTCCATAGTGGCCAGTGTTGGACATAGTGGCCAGTGTTGTACATGGTGGCCAGTGTTATACATAGTGGTCAGTGTCGGACATTATGGCCAGTGTTGTACATGGTGGCCAGTGTTGTCCATGGTGGCCAGTGTTGGACATAATGGCCAGTGTTGTCCATGGTGGCCAGTGTTGGACATAGTGGCCAGTGTTATACATGGTGGCCAGTGTTGTATATGGTGGCCAGTGTTGTACATGGTGGCCAGTGTTGTACATGGTGGCCAGTGTTATACATGGTGGCTAGTGTTGTACATGGTGGCTAGTGTTATACATGGTGGCTAGTGTTATACATGGTAGCTAGTGTTATACATGGTGGCTAGTGTTGTACATGGTGGCTAGTGTTATACATGGTGGCTAGTGTTGTACATGGTGGCTAGTGTTGTACATGGTGGCTAGTGTTATACATGGTTGCTAGTGTTATACATGGTGGCTAGTGTTATACATGGTGGCTAGTGTTATACATGGTGGCTAGTGTTATACATGGTAACCAGTGTTGTACATGTTGGCTAGTGTTATACATGGTGGCCAGTGTTATACATGGTGGCCAGTGTTGTACATGGTGGCTAGTGTTATACATGGTATCTAGTGTTATACATGGTGGGTAGTGTTATACATGGTGGCTAGTGTTATACATGGTGGCTAGTGTTGTACATGGTGGCTAGTGCTGTACATGGTGGCTAGTGTTGTACATGGTGGCTAGTATTGTACATGGTGGCCAGTGTTATACATGGTGGCCAGTGTTGTACATGGTGGCCTGTGTTGTCCATGGTGGCCAGTGTTGGACATAATGGCCAGTGTTGGACATAATGGCCAGTGTTGTCCATGGTGGCCAGTGTTGGACATTGTGGCCAGTGTTATACATGGTGGCTAGTGTTGTATATGGTGGCCAGTGTTGTACATGGTGGCCAGTGTTATACATGGTGGCTAGTGTTGTACATGGTGGCTAGTGTTATACATGGTGGCTAGTGTTATACATGGTAGCTAGTGTTATACATGGTGGCTAGTGTTGTACATGGTGGCTAGTGTTATACATGGTGGCTAGTGTTGTACATGGTGGCTAGTGTTGTACATGGTGGCTAGTGTTATACATGGTTGCTAGTGTTATACATGGTGGCTAGTGTTATACATGGTAGCTAGTGTTGTACATGGTGGCTAGTGTTGTACATGGTGGCTAGTGTTATACATGGTTGCTAGTGTTATACATGGTGGCTAGTGTTATACATGTTGGCTAGTGTTATACATGGTGGCCAGTGTTATACATGGTGGCCAGTGTTGTACATGGTGGCTAGTGTTATACATGGTGGCTAGTGTTATACATGGTGGGTAGTGTTATACATGGTGGCTAGTGTTATACATGGTGGCTAGTGTTGTACATGGTGGCTAGTGTTGTACATGGTGGCTAGTGTTGTACATGGTGGCTAGTGTTGTACATGGTGGCCAGTGTTATACATGGTGGCCAGTGTTGTACATGGTGGCCAGTGTTGTACATGGTGGCCAGTGTTGTACATGGTGGCCAGTGTTATACATGGTGTTTACACAAGAGTTTATTGTCGTTCTGCTGTAAGGTGGTAGTTGAAATGATAAGTTCTTCGGAGGGCTTCTTACTTTATTTGCAAATGCGTGAGGGTACACAGGCAGTGTGTTTGTACCCATGGCCCCGTGGGCCATGCGCCTGCGAGGGAGAGAGGAGTAGGCCAGTTTACTCTAGGAAGGCCGCTGAGTGAGTGGGAGAGAGTCAGGGGTGGGCAGGCTGGCATGCCCACCGGTTGCCCTCTGGAGGAAACTATGGGAACTAGGCATGTAGGCTTACTTTTGCTACATATTGCTCGGCTGGCAGACAGCATAGGCTGTCTATGCAGACAGTACAGGCTGTCTACAATGGTGGCCAGTATTATACATGGTGGCTAGTGTTATACATGGTGGCTAGTGTTGGCAATAGTGGTCAGTGTTGGCAGTAGTGGCTTTTACCACATAATGATAGTCTCTCTCACCTCCCACAAGCTCTTGAATACTTTAATGTGAAAATTGTCTTCAAATATGACAATATCCTCAAAAAAAAAAATTAGATAAAAATTCTCTCAAGGAATTTGTAGGTCGTGTATACTTCATCCATTGTAAATGTTGTGGAGCCTTTGATTTGTGTAGACTGGACTAGTGCCAAAGAATTCTATAGTTGAACAAAATATTGTGGAAACATCTCTTATTAAGCATGATGCATAACATATTTCAAATTTGTGTTCTGAATTGTATAAACTTGACAATTTTATAATCCACAATATTGTCAATAATATTTAAGAAAGAAATATTTTTCACAAAATTACAGAGAGCATTCTTTGTCAGGCGAACAATTTTACTTGATGCTGGACAAATGTATGAGGTGTTGTCACGCTCTCTGAGTGAGGTGTTGTCACGCTCTCTGAGTGAGGTGTTGGCACGCTCTCTGAGTGAGGTGTTGTTACGCTCTCTGAGTGAGGTGTTGTCACGCTCTGAGTGAATTGTTGTCACGCTCTCTGAGTGAGGTGTTGTCACGCTCTCTGAGTGAGGTGTTGTTACACTCTCTGAGTGAGGTGTTGTTACGCTCTCTGAGTGAGGTATTGTCACACTCTCTGAGTGAGGTGTTGTTACGCTCTCTGAGTGAGGTGTTGTCATGCTCTCTAAGTGAGGTGTTGTCACGCTCTCTGAGTGAGGTGTTGGCACGCTCTCTGAGTGAGGTGTTGTTACGCTCTCTGAGTGAGGTGTTGTTACGCTCTCTGAGTGAGGTATTGTCACGCTCTCTGAGTGAGGTGTTGTCACGCTGAGTGAGGTGTTGGCACGCTCTCTGAGTGAGGTGTTGTTACGCTCTCTGAGTGAGGTGTTGTTACGCTCTCTGAGTGAGGTATTGTCACGCTCTCTGAATGAGGTGTTGTCACGCTCTCTGAGTGAGGTGTTGTCACGCTCTCTGAGTGAGGTGTTGTCATGCTCTCTTAGTGAGGTGTTGTCACGCTCTCTGAGTGAGGTGTTGTCATGCTCTCTGAGTGAGGTGTTGTCATGCTCTCTGAGTGAGGTGTTGTCATGCTCTCTGAGTGAGGTGTTGTCATGCTCTCTGAGTGAGGTGTTGTCATGCTCTCTGAGTGAGGTGTTGTCACGCTCTCTGAGTGAGGTGTTGTCACGTTCTCTGAGTGAGGTGTTGTCACGCTCTCTGAGTGAGGTGTTGGCACGCTCTCTGAGTGAGGTGTTGTCACGCTCTCTGAGTGAGGTGTTGTCACGCTCTCTGAGTGAGGTGTTGTCATGCTCTCTGAGTGAGGTGTTGTCATGCTCTCTGAGTGAGGTGTTGTCACGCTCTCTGAGTGAGGTGTTGTCACGCTCTCTGAGTGAGGTGTTGTCACGCTCTCTGAGTGAGGTGTTGTCACGCTCTCTGAGTGAGGTGTTGGCACGCTCTCTGAGTGAGGTGTTGTCTCGCTCTCTGACTGAGGTGTTGGCACGCTCTCTGAGTGAGGTGTTGGCACGAAATAGTTTTTCAGAAAATCCTTGAAAATGCCTTAATCGTCAAAAATGCAATAAAATCAAGTTTTATAGCATTTTTGAATATTTATTAATTATTTACATATTTTTAAAAATCCCATTAAAAATCTATAAAAATCAATATTTTTATAGAATATTTCATATTATTTTCAAAAAATACATGAAACATTAAAAAGCTCAGAAAAATGTGCTAAAATCGATTTTATGCATATTTCGACGTTTTAGAGCGGTTTGAGTGCTTTCTGGCAAAACTCATTTTTAGCTAAAATACTTACATTTTCACACTTTTAAATAGAATTTCTACTGCAATTGAAATTTATGGGAAAAGTAAGCAAAATTTTATGATTTTCTTTTAGGAAGCTTACTCATGGTATATTTTATCTAAAAATAGTTTTCAGAAAATCCTGAAAATGCCTTAAATCGTCAAAATGCAATAAAATCAAGTTTTATAGCATTTTTGAATATTTATTAATTTTATTTTATATATTTTTAAAAAATCCCATTAAAAATCTATAAAAATCAATATTTTTATAGAATATTTCATATTATTTCGAAAAATACATGAAACATTAAAAGCTCAGAAAAATGTGCTAAAATCGTATTTTATTGCATATTTCGACGTTTTAGAGCGGTTTGAGTGCTTTCTGGCAAAACTCATTTTTAGCTAAAATACTTACATTTTCACACTTTTAAATAGAATTTCTACTGCAATTGAAATTTATGGGAAAAGTAAGCAAAATTTTATGATTTTCTTTAGGAAGCTTACTCATATGTATATTTTATCTAAAAAATAGTTTTCAAAATCCTTGAAAATGCCTTAAATCGTCAAAAATGCAATAAAATCAAGTTTTATAGCATTTTTGAATATTTATTAATTATTTACATATTTTTAAAAATCCCATTAAAAATCTATAAAAATCAATATTTTTATAGAATATTTCATATTATTTTCGAAAATACATGAAACATTAAAAGCTCAGAAAAATGTGCTAAAATCGTATTTTATTGCATATTTCGACGTTTTAGAGGTTTGAGTGCTTTTCTGCAAAACTCATTTTCAGCTAAAATACTTAGATTTTCACACTTTTAAATAGAATTTCTACTGCAATTGAAATTTATGGGAAAATTAAGCAAAATTTAAGGTTTTTTTTTTAGGAAGCTTACTCATAGTATATTTTATCTAAAAAATAGTTTTTCAGAAAATCCTTGAAAATGCCTTAATCGTCAAAAATGCAATAAAATAACGTTTTATAGCATTTTTAATATTTATTAATTATTTACATATTTTTAAAAATCCATTAAAAATCTATAAAATCAATATTTTTATAGAATATTTCATATTATTTTCGAAAATACATGAAACATTAAAAAGCTCAGAAAATGTGCTAAAATCGTATTTTATTGCATATTTCGACGTTTTAGAGCGGTTTGAGGCTTTTCTGGCAAAACTCATTTTTAGCTAAATACTAATTTTCACACTTTTAAATAGAATTTCTACTGCAATTGAAATTTATGGGAAAAGTAAGCAAAATTTTATGATTTTCTTTTAGGAAGCTTACTCACAGGTATATTTTATCTAAAAAATAGTTTTCAGAAAATCCTTGAAATATGCCTTAAATCGTCAAAAAATGCAATAAAATCAAGTTTTATAGCATTTTTGAATATTTATAATTATTTACATATTTTTAAAAATCCATTAAAAATCTATAAAAATCAATATTTTTATAGAATATTTCATATTATTTTCGAAAAATACATGAAACATTAAAAAGCTCAGAAAAATGTGCTAAAATCGTATTTTATTGCATATTTCGACGTTTTAGAGCGGTTTGAGTGCTTTTCTGGCAAAACTCATTTTTAGCTAAAATACTTAGATTTTCACACTTTTAAATAGAATTTCTACTGCAATTGAAATTTATGGGAAAAGTAAGCAAAATTTTATGATTTTCTTTAGGAAGCTTACTCATAGGTATATTTTATCTAAAAAATAGTTTTTCAGAAAATCCTTGAAAATGCCTTAATCGTCAAAAATGCAATAAAATCAAGTTTTTAGCATTTTTGAATATTTATAATTATTACATTTTAAATCCATTAAAAATCTATAAAATCAATATTTTATAGAATTTTCATATTTTTCAAAATCATGAACATTAAAAGCTAGAAAATGTGCTAAATATTTTATTGCATATTTCACGTTTAGAGCGGTTTGATGCTTTTCTGGCAAAATCATTTAGCTAAATACTTACATTTTCACACTTTTAAATAGAATTTTCTGCAATGAAATTTATGGGAAAAGTAAGCAAAATTTATATTTTCTTTAAAGCTTACTATAGTATTTTATCTAAAAATAGTTTTTCAGAAATCCTTGAAATGCTTGAATCGAAAAAATGCAATAAATCAAGTTTTATAGCATTTTAATATTTATAATTATTTATATTTTAAAATCCATTAAAATCTATAAAAATCAATATTTTATATTTCATATTATTTTCGAAAATACATGAAACATTAAAAATCAAAAATGCTAAAATCGATTTTATTGCATATTTCGACGTTTAGACGTTTGAGTGCTTTTCCAAACTATTTTAGCTAAAATACTTAATTTTCACACTTTTAAATAAATTTCTATAATTGAAATTTATGGGAAAAGTAAGCAAATTTTATGATTTCTTAGAAGTTACTCAAGTATATTTATCTAAAATATTTTCAGAAAACTTGAAAATCTTAATCGTAAAATGCAATAAAATCTTTTATAGCATTTTAATATTTATATTATTTACATATTTTTAAAATCCATTAAAAATCTATAAAAATCAATATTTTTATAGAATATTTCATATTATTTTCGAAAAATACATGAAACATTAAAAGCTCAGAAAATGTGCTAAATCGTATTTTATTGCATATTTCGACGTTTAAGCGTTTGAGTGCTTTCTGGCAAAACTCATTTTTAGCTAAATACTACATTTTCACACTTTTAAATAGAATTCTACTGCAATTGAAATTTATGGGAAAAGTAAGCAAAATTTTATGATTTTCTTTAGGAAGCTTACTCAAGGTATATTTTATCTAAAAATAGTTTCAGAAATCCTGAAAATGCCTTAATCGTCAAAAATGCAATAAAATCGTTTTATAGCATTTTTGAATATTTATTAATTATTTACATATTTTAAAATCCATTAAAAATCTTAAAATCAATATTTTTATAGAATATTTATATTATTTTCGAAAATACATGAAACATTAAAAGCTCAGAAAATGTGCTAAAATCGTATTTTATTGCATATTTCGACGTTTTAGAGCGTTTGAGTGCTTTTCTGGCAAAACTCATTTTTAGCTAAAATACTTAATTTTCACACTTTTAAATAGAATTTACTGCAATTGAAATTTATGGGAAAAGTAAGCAAATTTTATGATTTTCTTTTAGGAAGCTTACTCAAGTATATTTTATCTAAAAAATAGTTTTCAGAAAATCCTTGAAAATGCCTAAATCGTCAAAATGCAATAAAATAAGTTTTATAGCATTTTTGAACTATCGAAACTCGATTATGGTGACCAGATATATTCGGCAGCCTCTCCTGCCACTCTTTCCAGCCTTAATCCTATCCATCACCAGGGATTACGCTTATGCCTTGGTGCTTTTCGTTCTTCCCTGGTTGAGAGCCTCTATGTGAAGCGAACATTCCATCCTTGTCCGATCGTCGCGATGCACATTGCATTCGCTATTATGTTCGCTCTCATGACCTCCGCAATCCTTCTATGTATAGGATTGTCACAGATGTTAGTAGGCGCTCTTTATTTGTTCGTCGCCCTGCTTACTTCGTCCCTTTTCTCTTGTCTACATTCACTCGTGTCTTCCCTTCAGCTCCCACCTCTATATGTTCATGTGACATCTCCGTTTCCCCTACCCCCTTGGGAAGTTCCTGCTGTCCGTGTCTGTTCTATTCCTCTACCTTGCGCGAAGCCCAACTACCTACGGCGGCTTCTCACTCTTTCTTTCTAGACCACTTCCGTTCTCATTCCCATGCCATCGCAGTATACACCGATGGTTCAAAGTCATCTGATGGCGTCGGATTCGCAGCAGTGTTTCCGGACAGCGTTGTGCGAGGGCATCTATTACCCTCGGCTAACATATTTACGGCTGAATTGTATGCCATTCTTGTGGCACTTATCCATATTGCATCTATGCCTGAGTCACCATTTGTGGTCGTTTCAGACTCCTTAGTGCTTTACAGGCTATCCGTAAAATTGATACACCTCACCCCTAGTTCTTCGTATCCACCTTTGTTACGCCGTATCTTTAGCAAGCATAAAGATATTGTTTTTTGTTGGGTCCCTGGTCATGTTGACGTACAGGGCAATGAACAGGCAGACACTGCTGCGCGGTCAGCAGTACATGACCTTCCAGTTTCATATAGAGGTGTTCCTTTCACGGACTATTTTGCGGTCATTGCTACCCACCTTCGCACCCGTTGGCAACAACGCTGGTCTGACCTGCTGAATAACAAACTTCATTCTATTAAACGGGTTATAGGTTTCTGGCCTTCTTCTTGTCACCAATGTCGAGGTTGGGAGACTACTCTCTCCGTCTTCGCATCGGCCACACTCATCTTACTCACGGGTATCTCATGGAGAGGCTCCTGCCCTCTCTGTGAGCATTGTCAGGTTCCAGTGTCTGTTCGACATATCCTGTTGGACTGTCCACTCTATCAACGAGCACGCAGAATTTACCTCCAACGACGTCTTCGCTCTGCGGCCCTTTCTTTACCTTCCCTTCTTGCAGATGGACCCTCCTTTAATCCTGACTCTCTTGTTGACTTTTTGACAGAAACTGACTTACTACACAAACTCTGAAGATTATACCTCTAGCACCTCCCTCAGTCCCTTCTACCTCGATCTCTTGCTACCCTCCACCCCTGCACTACCCACCGTCATCTAGCACTCCATACCCTACTAATCGTCCATCTCCCTCTTACAACTCACTCTCCCTGCATCCTACAATAACCTGCAGCGCTGTATAACCCCTGTGGTTTAGCGCTTCTATTTGATTATAATAATAATAATTCAAAACCAGGGATGCCAAGCCCATGTTGACACTTTACAGATCGCTTGTTCTATCTAGGCTGGAATATTTCTGCACCCTAACTGCACCTTTCAAGGCGGGTGAAATTGCTGACCTTGAAAATGTGCAGATAACCTTCACGGCACGCATAACTGTGATAAACCACCTCAATTACTGGGAAGGCTTGAAGTTCCCAAACCTGTACTCTCTAGAACGCAGGCGGGAGAGATACATTATTTTATACATGTGGAAAACTCTCAAAGGATTAGTACCAAACTTGCACACGAGAATCACTCCCAACGAAAGCAAAAGTAAGTTTATTCAGGTATACACAAATACATTTACATACATTATCATACATAGCAGCATATGTGTAGAGCACCTAGGATAACCCAAAAAAGTCAGACTGACTTATTTCCGGCAGGCGATGTAACATCCCCCCAATGAAAAGCAGGGGTGCCACTAGCACGTTGAGAGACAACACAATAAGTGTCAGGGGCCCAAGATTGTTCAACTGCCTCCCAGCATACATCAGGGGGATTACCAACAAACCCCTGGCTGTCTTCAAGCAGGCACTGGACATGCACCTAAAGTCGGTACCTGACCAGCCAGGCTGTGGTTCGTACGTTAGACTGCGTGCGGCCAGCAGTAACAGCCTGCTTGATCAGGCTCTGGTCTAACATGAGGCCTGGTCACAGACCGGGCCGCGGGGGCGTTGACCCCTGGAATTCTCTCCAGGAAAACTCCAGAGCAAATTACTATCTTCAGTAAATTATATCACTAGTCTGCAAAGGTGGAACACATTAGCACTGCATAAAATTAACAAGTGCACAAAACAATATTGGGTGCAAGGGGAAAATAAAAGAACACTAACTGCAACACATAAGAATTAGCAGGGAATTACTGGGAAAAGGTTAAATAACTTGGAGAGGAGCAAAAATAATTTATAAAGTTACTGGAGCAAGCAAAAATTAATTACACAATAAAGCATTAACAAACAAGGGTAAATGCATAAATGATAACTCTGGGATAGAACACTTGGTGGAACACAAAAATTAACAAGAAACACAGGGACAATGATGGAGAAACAAGAATTAAATTCTTTTAAAAAAAATTACTAGGCAGAATGCTGGAACACAAAAAAAAAAAATGAAATAAAAGAAAATTTCACGAAGGGGGTAACTGATTTAAAAATACACTCGAAGCTCAATAATAATAAAAAAGTTATACTACTTACTGCATACTTGGTAACACAACAAAATTTAAACTAACATATGACACATTAATTAATCAGAGACGAAAATAGAAAAATAGAAATTAATGCAAGTATTTAGTTTAACACATAACACTTTCTAGGATAAAGTCACAATCCTAGGATAACTCAAAGTTCACTCGCAAATTGTCTCTAGATTATCTGAAAAATAAAAACAACAACACAGTAATTGTCTCTAGGGTGTAGGACGTGACTGAAGCGTGGAGTTAGTGGTGGTGGTGGAGAGTATTGTCATCTGGCTGACATCGGCTGCTACTAACACTCATGGATAAACTTGGAGAATTTGTGCATAAACGATGAACTACAAATCTGGGCTTTAAATCGGTGGCACAAACAGCTCAGAAGAAACACACTCAGGACGCTTGACCCGATTCGTAGCCAATAAACTGCTTGCAGGACCCAGTTAAGGGTGAAATTACCCACACTTGATGCTTTGTGTGGGTGGTGACTGAGTCACTTGGGTGATGGTGGGGGTGGCTGGGTGGTCCCACGCGGCTGGTCACGCGCGCCTTGGCTTACGCCGTTTATAAAAAGCATATGAATTTAAGCCAGGATGGCGTGAATAACCCAGGATACCACAGGGACGGTATTATCACTCAGACCAGTGATACGCTGAAGTACAAGGACGATAAGAATTCGTGGACTCATGTGGCTTACTTCTCAGCTGGGTTGGCTTGCTGGGTTACTAGAACTTTTAACACAGGTTGACTGGCTTGGAAACTTGTAACAATTAGCTCAGCAGGGTAGAGGCTGGCTTAAGCCTAGGCTGACGTAATTGGATGGGTGGCTTGCCGGCGGCTTGGCACTCTCCCCTCACACACTGGTTTATCTCGACCTTAATTTGCAAAACCCGGGTCTACTCCTCGTAGGTTGTAGCAAATAAGAGATAAAACACTTAGCTGACTAGGAGATATTGTAGTCGGATGATGGATGTTGACTTAGGTTGTTGGTAGCTGGGTAGCATCGTTCTCTGGAGGCACACATGACGTCTGCTGGCTTGTTGAATTCTATCTCCCTGTAACACCGTAATCGATAGGAATTACGGGCCCACTGCTGGCACCATTTATCGTGTGGGGTTCGAGAGATATATAGGATGTCAAAGGACACACTAGGTTTGTTACGGGTATATTAACGGAGTCTGAGAGAGAGAGATACCAGGCCACGTCTGTTCTAGGATAGGATTAAGGCGGTTGTGAGACGATGCTCGCCTCTGGGCACGCACATGCGCGCAAGGGTCTGACGTCACACGCAAAGGGACCGGCTATGTAAAGCTAGGATGATTCTAATACACTACACAAGTGTATACATAATACTGACACGACAGTGACAGCACTGTAATGGTGGTGACACCGCTGTAGTGATGGTGACACCACTGTAGTGATGGTGACACCACTGTAGTGATGGTGACACCACTGTAGTGATGGTGACACCACTGTAGTGATGGTGACACCACTGTAGTGATGGTGACACCACTGTAGTGATGGTGACACCACTGTAGTGATGGTGACACCACTGTAGTGATGGTGACACCACTGTAGTGATGGTGACACAACTGTAGTGATGGTGACACCACTGTAGTGATGGTGACACAACTGTAGTGATGGTGACACCACTGTAGTGATGGTGACACCACTGTAGTGATGGTGACACCACTGTAGTGATGGTGACACCACTGTAGTGATGGTGACACCACTGTAGTGATGGTGACACCACTGTAGTGATGGTGACACCACTGTAGTGATGGTGACACCACTGTAGTGATGGTGACACCACTGTAGTGATGGTGACACCACTGTAGTGATGGTGACACCACTGTAGTGATGGTGACACCACTGTAGTGATGGTGACAACACTGTAGTGATGGTGACACCACTGTAGTGATGGTGACACCACTGTAGTGATGGTGACACCACTGTAGTGATGGTGATGGTGACACCACTGTAGTGATGGTGATACCACTGTAGTGATGGTGACATAGTACTGTAATAGTGGTGACACCACTGTAGTAATGGTGACACCACTGAAGTGATGGTGATAACATTGATGGTGACACCACTGAAGTGGTGACACACCACTGTAGTGATTGTGATGCACTACAGTAGTGATGGGGACACACCACTGTAGTGGTGACATACAACTGTAGTGATGGTGACACAACTATAGTGAGACTCTTGGTCTTCAAGCAGGCACTGGACAGGCACCTCAAGTCGGTACCTGATCAGCCGGGCTGTGGTTCGTACGTTGGACTGCGTGCGGCCAGCAGTAACAGCCTGGTTGATCAGGCTCTGGTCCAACAAGAGGCCTGGTCACAGACCGGGCCGCGGGGGCGTTGACCCCTTGAATTCTCTCCAGGTAGACTCCAGGTAGATGGTGACACAACTATAGTGATGGTGACACAACTATAGTGATGGTGACACAACTATAGTGATGGTGACACACCACTGTAGTTATAGTGACACAACTGTAGTGATGGTGACACATAACTGTAGTGATGGTGACACACTGTAGTGATGGTGACACAACTGTAGTGATAGTGACCCATCACTGTAGTGATGGTGACACACCACTGTAGTGATGATGACACCACTGTAGTGATGGTGACACACAACTGTAGTGATGGGGATACCACTGTAGTGATGGTGACACCAATGTAGTGATAGTGACACACAACTGTAGTGATAGTGACACACCACTGTAGTGATGGTGACACACCACTGTAGTGATGGTGACACACCACTGTAGTGATGGTGACACACCACTGTAGTGATGGTGACACACCACTGTAGTGATGGTGACACTCCACTGTAGTGATGGTGACACACCACTGTTGTGATGGTGACACACCACTGTAGTGATGGTGATACATAACTGTAGTGATGGTGACACACCACTGTAGTGATTGTGACACCACTGTAGTGAAAGCATAAAACTTAGCCAATTTATGCTTTCACTACAGTGGTGTCACCATCACTACAGTGGTGTGTCACCATCACTACAGTTATGTGTCACCATCACTACAGTGGTGTGTCACCATCACTACAGTTATGTGTCACCATCACTACAGTGGTGTGTCACCATCACTACAGTGGTGTGTCACCATCACTACAGTGGTGTGTCACCATCACTACAGTGGTGTGTCACCATCACTACAGTGGTGTGTCACCATCACTACAGTGGTATGTCACCATCACTACAGTGGTGTGTCACCATCACTACACTTGGCTTGTCAGTTAGCAGTTTGAGAACAATAATACGAAAAGAACTTCAACTGAATTTTATTGACTCAAGACTCAGGGAGATTGACACCAGTCAGTCCATCTATCATCATTCTATCATGCAGGAGCAGCCACATGTCTATGGTGCATCCAACAAAATAAGCAGACTCTTGGATGTCACTACCGCCCGCCTCCGGCTGGGTTACAAGTATCTTTGGCAGGTTAAATCACCACCACTAGATGTAGACCAAACAAAATGTAAACTTTGCCAGTTGGATTATTGTCACACCCTGCGTCATTATGTACTGGAGTGCGATAAAATTATTGAATTCAGAGACAACTCACTCAGAAATGTTCAAGATATGTCAAAGTATTTTATCCACAGTGGTATATTACAGACCATTCTGGAAAAATACCCTGACTTTGCTCCCTGTAAATAAAGCATTGACACGTGTGTGTGTGTGTGTGTGTGTGTCTGTGTGTGTGTGTGTGTGTGTGTGTGTGTGTGTGTGTATGTATATATGTATGTGTATGTGTATGTGTGTATGTATATACATGTATGTGTTTGTATATGTGTATGTGTGTGTGTATGTATATGTGTGCGTGTGTGACCCAACAGTTAAAATTTGCACCAATAACTCGTTACAGTTGTGGCTGGGTGTAGACTAATAGATTGCTCATTGATTTATAATTTGTTCATGATTGCAACCATGTACAGACGTAAGTAAATTTACTTACATGATTCATTACCTTGTAACTAGTGAATTCATTACCATTGTACCTTGTTCAGCTATCAAAACTTTTGGGCCCACTCTCTGGACCCTATATATACCTTTGTAATCTGCAAATACCTTTGTAACTTGTCATGATTGTGACCATCTAAGTTCATTACCTTTGTAACTTGCTCAGCTATCAAACTTTGAGGTCCAGTCCCTGGACCCATTATGTACCTCTGTAATCTTTTGACTACCGCCCACAGGATGGGTATGGGGTGCATAATAAAGATATCAAACTAACACTGTAGTGATGGTGACACACCACTGTAGTGATGGTGACACACCACTGTAGCCATGGTGACACCACTGTAGCGATGGTGACCACAATGTAGTGATAGTGAGACAGCAGTAATGACACACAGCAGTGATAATGAAACACATCAGTGATAGTGTTACACAACAGTAATGGTGACAGTAGTGATGGTGAAACAGCAGTGATAGTGTTACACAACAGTAATGGTGACACAGTAGTGATGGTGAAACAGTAGTGATGACACAGCAGTGATGGTGAAACACGTCAGTGATAGTGTTACACAACAGTGATTCAAAATTCAAATTCAAATTCTTTATTTCTAGTAATACACAAGGTGGGGTGTACTATATTTATACATTTTATGAAGTAGATATTACAAGATGGCCAATAATATGCCTAGGTATGCCTAGGCTTTTCAGGCAGTCTTATGATAGGTCTTACTCAATAGTGACACAATGATTATACTGATAGTAAGGTTAGGTAATTGTAGTGATTAACTAGGTTTACAAAATTGAGGTACTTAAATTTAAACATTTAAGAATTTAACAATTAGTTTAAGACTTTAACAATTAATTTATATATTAATGGTAAAGGTGATGTATTGGCATAATACCGTTTCTGTATTGGAGTGTCTTAATCAAACTTATAGTGACAGTGACAGTAGTGATGGTACAGTGAACTAGAGAGTCAAGACAACACCACAGTCCACCACAGTCATCTCTGTGATGTGACTGTGGTTGACTGCTGCTCTCACCACATCCAGACCACTCACTACCTCACCAAAGTCATAGCACCACCATTGACCATCTGTGCAGCCACTGGTGGTGCTGATGACAAACTGTGACTGTTGCCATCCCACCGAAGTACCCGTATTTAAAACCTGGAGGTGGAGAGAAGCAAGGAATGCCTCCACCCTCAACGCCACGGAAGTCACAGTGCGACCCTCCCCAGAGAAAATGGTGTGCGTTAAAATTGCCATGTAACAGAAGGGGTGGCGGTAAGGAAGAAACCAGAAAATCAACATCTGGGATAGACATTGCCTGCGAAAGGGAGAGATATAAAGAACAGAGTGTATACCACTTATTCAAATGGATATGAGCTGCAGTGTAATGTACAAAAGAATGAACATAGAGCTGACGGTATGGAATACCAGTGCGTATAAGAAGAGCACTTTCGTTAAAGGTTCCATCGGAAAAAGGATCCGATGAATATAACAAATCATAGCCCGAAAAGGGACAGATAACAGTGGATTGTAATTTGGGTTCTTGCAAACAGACCCCAACAGGGAAAAATTGGGAGAGCAACACCTGAAGTTTACCCCGGTTACCCCTGAGGCCTCAGATATTCCACTGTAAATAAGCCATGATTTATGAAGAGAAAGATACAAGTCGAAGATAGAGGTATCTATGGACTAGGGTTAGAAAAGTCCACATGTGGAGGCAGCGGAAGACCTGTAATCAGAAAAGGAGCAGGACGTTGTGAAGGAAGGGTGGGGTGTAGATAAAGAAAAGAGAGGAGGAGGAACCAGAGGTGGAGTGGTGTCCATCATCATTCCAGTCTCTGAATTATATTCTGCGATAGCGTCTAGCGTTTCGGCAGACAAAGATGCAGGATGTGGGACCAGATTCGAGATGGAAGAAGGAGGAGGGTGAGTAACAAGCTGGGAGGCTAAAGACTGTACTAAAGTAGAGTGCGAGGAGATGGAAGAGGAAACTGTCAAAGGGGCTTGGGAGGGGACAGGAGTGGAAGCGACCTGGGGGGGTGACAGTCAAAGAAGAAACTTGGGAGGGAACAGGGGATGAAAATATTGAACGAGGAGGAGGATGAACCTCCACACACGTTACAGAATTAGTCGAAGGTGAAGAACCCAGCGATGGGGATTTTTTGCCGCACTTATGAGAAAAAGAGGGGCGGGGAGGATTACGCGTTGGACGAGGATGTGTAGGCACAGAACAGTGCAAGTGAGTAGAGGAAGGGGTGAGAACAGTATGAGATGCCAAGGAGCCAAGAACAGCAAAAGAATTCTAGACAGGTGACTGAGGCTGGGATGACCACAGAGGAAGCCGTGGAAGTTGGGAACCCAGAAGTGGAGTCCCTTGAAGGCGTAGATGAGAGACGGCCATAGCATATTAGAAGCCTTCCGCCTCTTTGAGACAATGTATTTCCCGCTCATTTAGGTAAACCTGACAACGGCGAGAGTACGATGGATGTGCCTCATGACAGTAAAGGCAAGAGGGAGGTAGATTACAAGAAGGACTGGCATGGTCGTCGGCACCACAGACTGGGCATTAGGCCATGGACCTGCAATATTTCACTGGATGACCAAAATGCCAGCAGTTTCGACACTGTTGCAGTATAGGGGTCACCTTTCGAACTTGTAAACGTTGACCTACAATGTAGACCGAGGGGGCAAGTTCACGGCAGTCAAATGTTAAACGAGCTATATTGCAAGGATAACGTCTTCACTTACAGGCAGGGAGGACAAAAGTGTCACCTTTAAGGATAGGGAGTTCTTGGAGCTCAAGTTGCTCCAAAATGTCATCACCACATGTCTGGAAATTCCGTTGGACAATGGTGTGGGGTAAAATGACAGTACCACTACAAGAATTGAGAGAATGATGCTTGTCAATAGTGATAGAAATAGTATCTATGGTCGTAAGAAGAGAAAGATCGCAAGCTTGGCCAGCATTCTGGACCATGATGAACTGAGTTCCGCTCTTGAGAACATGAAATGAGATATCTTTACCTACATGGCATAGGAGAGCTTTACCAATACTATGATCGGAAAGATAGGTAGTTGGAGTAGTCAGTCTTAGAGTAGTGTGAAACAAAATGTTTAAGGGGAGTGTGTGACGTGCTGGTCGTTTCTGAAATGAATGAGAAGGAAGTGTCGAATCGTCATGTAAGGGTCTTGGTCGTTTGGATGTGGGACCAGAGGTGGTCCGACATGTGACGGGCGAGCAATCCGAAAATTGCCGCACTATAGAGGGAGAAGCCGGAATCATGGTCAGAGAAGAGCGAAGGTCAGACGTGTGAAAAGGGCTGGTCGGAACCCCAGTACCTGAAGCAGGTGATGAACCGGCACCACCAAGAAGTACAGAGGTATTAGAGATGTCCGAAGAGTTGTCCATTAACGAGGTAGGGCCAGAACTAGGTGCGGTATCAAGAAGGGGCCCGGGGGTAGGTTCAAGGATTGGGTCATCCATGGTTAGGTTACTTCTTTCTTTTTGTTTTTAATAAAAAAATAAGAAAGAAGAAAATAAAAATAAAAAAAGTAAAAAAGGGAGGAACGTGGAGTAATAGCTCCTAGGAGGAATGAAAGGGGCGTAAATCCCTCTCCACGCCCAAGAGGACCTAACACCGCAAGTAGTGCAGATGCTGCATGGAACCCGTGCCATACACTACCCTTCATGCCAGTAAACTAGCAATCCGGAATAGCAACCTCACATCCACCGAGCCACCTCGGCCGACAAAAGAGAGGGCGGCCAGATACCCACCACAAAGCATACCTCCTTCAGCCACCACCCCCGAAATCCAAAAGGTGGCCTCCAGAGATACACCCGTCGCCCGAAAGATACCCAAAGCCACCCCTTGGGAGACCGGAGATGGATCGGGACATCCCCAAGCGATCCAGATTCCACGGCAAATTACACCACCACCAAGAACCTCAACGGAATGGGATGGACCACGGTACCCTTTCCCCTACCTAGGAACTAGAATGCCTGTGGAGAGAAGCTCCCAATGTAAAAATGGGAAGGAAATAAGGGAGGAATGATGAGGAGGAGGAGGAAAGGGAAAAGGGAAGGGGGAATGTGGGGGTAATTAGGTTCGGTCTGAGGAAGAAGACCAAGAGGTCCAATTCCTCAGACCGATAGCCTCTTTACTACGACAAGGAGCCCCCCTTAAAGAAGAACAACCAGTAATAATAACTAGCTTTATTAACTAACCTGTTACAATGTAGCTAAGAAAATAACAACCAGTAATAATAATTACATTTATTTTGATTACAAACAATTGTAACACTAAAATTATTTAAATTCTGTGATTGTTTAAGTACACAGCATTACAGAAAATAGTTTATTTTGCATTACAAGTAATACTGTAATTTGTAATGTTACTATTAACCCTTTCAGGGTTATTGACGTACTAGTGCGCATAAATTCTAGCGCCTTCAAATTAATCGCGAAATGGCTGGTAGGCCTAGTGGGGAGAGAATGGGTCTGCGTGGTCAGTGTGCGCAGTAGGAAAAAAATCGGGGAGCCAGTGGTGCATTGTGGGAACGCCATGTTAGTACACCTTCTTCACCATGCCTGGCGGTAAGAAATTCCTCACTCCTCGGCGAATTGGGACACTTTTGTTCCCCAGTGACAGTTCTAACACCGATGGGAGTGTCAGTGGTGATGAGTTTCAAGGTTTTGAGGCAGTTGTGACCCAAACTAATGACCATAATACCAGTATTATTGAGGAAAACCCAGACGACCCTCAGCCTTCCACCTCCGGTGTTGTGGCATCTTGTTCACGCTCAATTGTACCAGAACAAAAGAGGAAACTGTTATTTACTCATATCCCAGACTCTGATGTGAGCAATGGTGATGATAGTGATAGTGAATATGAACTCCAAGCTCTTCAAAACAGTTCCAGTAGCGAGAGTGGAGCAGAATATTCTCCAGTGAAGAGTCGGTATATACGACGGTATATGCGCTCTGGTAGCGTGCCATATGCTGTTCCAAGGGGAAGGAGTACATCTCGGAGTACATCCCGTGGGCGTACAACAGGAAGTGATAGTGAAAATGGCAATGATAGTGTTGCAATTAGGATGAGAAATGCGCAAGCATCTGTTAGTGGGAGTGGTGGTGGTGCCAGGCGCGAGGCACCAGCAGTGGACCATGCTGGCACCGACGCCGCTGAGTCAGCTCAGCTACAACAAAGCCAACCCTCACCCACCCAACAACCCCCACAACCACAACCTCCACTTCCACAACCCCTACAACCATCTGTAAATATCCAGTACCCACCAGCAGACCGCACCTGGGATTGGGAGGAAGCTGACAATTTTATTCCCAGTCCCCATCAGTTTGATGAAAGTCAATGTGGAATACGCCCATCTTGTCCACTTGGGAACAATGCCACTGAACTGGAATGCTTTGAATTATTATTTCATGAACCCCTGATGGATATTATTGTCAGGGAAAGCAACATATACTTCGAGTACACCATGGCAAACACAATACTTTCACCAACATCACGCCTCAACAGGTGGAAAGAAACTGTGGCTGAGATGTATCTTTTCTTTGCCACAATAATGCTTATGCCGCATGTTTATAAGCACAGTGTCAAATCATACTGGTCGACAGACCCCTGATTTCAACCCCAGGTTTCAGGATATTATACCAGTGAATCGATTTTTGCTTCTTTTACGCATGTTCATTTATCAGAAAAACCAGGCCTGACAGAAACGACAGGTTATATAAGATTAGGAATGTGTTTGTGTACCTGAAACAGAAATTCAATATGTATTTTTATCCCTTCAGGAAGCTTGTTATTGATGAGTCTTTGATTTTATTCAAAGGTAGACTGTCGTCACAGTATATACCAAGCAAGAGGAAACCCCTTTGGTATAAAGTTGTTTGTACTTTGTGATTGCTAAGGGGGTCTTGTATTGATATTATTGTGTAAATGGGTAATACATTTAAGATACCAGGAAGTTATTGGGATCTCTTGATGTGGTTAGAACAATGATGAACCATATCTTGGTAAGGGCAATTTATATACTGATAACTGGTACACAACCCCTTTTTACTCAGTGATTTTTTGCATGAACATGACAGATGGTGTGGAAGGGTGCAAACCAAGGGATATGCCCAGGTTTGATGCAGGCACTGTAGAGGTGAGGGTGCAGGCATTTTCTGCCAATGGCATCATGGCATTTCGGTGGCAAGACAAACGAGATGTCACACTGTTGTCATCAGTTCACCGTAATGAAATGGCAGACACTGGCAGGGTGAATAGGGAGACCGATGAACCCATTCTAAAACCTGCAGCTGTGATGGACTCACTCTCAATATGCTCAGTGGACAAATGTGACATGCAGATTGGGTTTGTGATTGCTTTCGTAAGAGTTATAATGGTAAAAAACCCTTTTTTTTCCATATTCGGGACATTTCAATGCTCAATGTTTAATATGTATAAGCTGAAGCCCCAGAAACAAACCAAATTTATGGTGAATTTTGTTTGGGTCGACAAAAATATTCAAGACCAAGTAATAGCACCTGCAAGAACACCGCCCCCCAAATTATGAACAAATACCCTCCGTCTGAGGCCTGGGATCACTACCTAATGAAACTGCCTGTTTACTGCTTGAAAGACAAAGGCTCAGAAGAGGTGCCATGTCTGTGCACATACAAAAACGTCCTCAAAAAACGAGAGACACTCGTTTTATGTGTGAGGAGGCAGTACAGTAGACCCTCATTTTGCACGACTTTTGTTGCGCTTGGTATTACGATTGAAGAATTCGGCACATTTTTATCTAACACGACGTAAACCTTATATTACCGATTCGCTGGAGGGGAAAAATTTTGAGCCCGCGGTCGCCTGCAGTAGGTTAAACCATTGAGTCAGTGGGGGTCCTACTAAGGGTGGCTATGAGCCACAACAAGTGTTTAACCTTTGGGGGTCGACAGGCCTTCTAGAAAGTGTTCCTGGGTCGAAAATTTGAAAAAAAAATTAATTTTTCTTATGAAATGATAGAGAATCGTTTTCCGATCATAACGCCACCAAAATTATGAAATTTGATCAAAACTAACGGAATTATGCTTTCCAAAGTTAGCGGTAGCCATGACACTTACGCATCAGCGATTTTGCCCACTTTGAGCCCTATTTTCGACAAATTCCAATGTTTCAGTCTCCTAAAATTATAGCTATTTCGCTAAAAACTACATTTCTTCTATCGATGAGTACAAAAAACCGCCTATTTACCAATTTCATCTACCCAAAATAGTGGTCAGAAAATGGCAATTTTCCAATTTCACAAATTTAAACGATGCCAATTTCAAAATAGGGTCCAGAGTAAACAAGGCAGACATTCCTGGCACTAAAATAACATGTTCTTTGTTCATTAGTCACGTTCCAGGCCCCTGTTCCATTACTTTTGCTTTTTTATTTTGAATTTTTATTCTCACAAAAATAGAAGATTTACTGTTATGTATACAACTGCATCATTGTAAAAATGGTATAAATAAATCAGAGCACTTGTGCATGAATATAAGACTCCAGTTGATGTGTATTGAGGCATGGGTGATTTGTTTACTTGAACATTCCAAAAAACGAACATTTTGCCTACTTTGAGCTCAATTTCAAGGTACTTGTCATGTCATACCAATCAAAATCATCTCTATTTCTGTAATATATCTTCCATTCTATCAAATGAGACCAAGAAAACGAGAATACATCAATAAATAATACGAAAATCGACTGCAAAGTGCTGTTTTAATCGAAAAACGGTCAGAGTTTTTTTCTCTCATTATGCAGTGTGTACGCAGGATTTTATACTGCGCACACTGACCCACAGACCCATTCTTTCATATGTATGCCTCCCGCTTTCTGCTTAAATTGAGGCCGTAGAATTTGGGCATCTGCACCAACCCCTGCTCGTAAAACGTACTAGTACCAATCAACCCCGAAGGGTTAAGCTGACAGACAAGTGTTTTCTGGAAGAAAATGCCAACAAACTTTAAACAGCGCAAGAGAAAAGTGCACCAGGCTTCAAGACAGCAAAGGATCGCTTCACCTTTCCCTTTTGGGGAATGCATCAGGTGATTTCAAGGTAAGCCCATTTATTTACCGCTGTAAGAATCCTCATGCTTTGAGGAAAGGGGAAATTTTTTTTTCCCCTTGCACAAACTGTTTATTCAGGATACAGAGATAGTTACATTATTTTCATACATAGCAGCATATTTTGGGGAACCAGGATAACCCAAAGTGTTATCCTAGAGAACCTAGGATAACCCAAAGTGTTATCCTAGAGAACCAGGATAACCCAAAGTGTTATCCTAAAAACCTAGATAACCCAAAGTGTTATCCTAGAGAACCAGATAACCCGGTTATCCAGAGAACCGGATAACCCAAATTTTTCCCCCAGAACCAGGATAACCCAAAGGGTTTTCCAGAGAACCTAGGATAACCCCAAAATGTTATCCAG